>CACVCL010029111.1:0-80275 GCA_902729485.2 Mus minutoides | reverse complement strand
GATAGATAGATAGATAGATAGATAGATAAATTTATTGATTGATTTACTATTTAATATATAATGTATTTCAACAGTTAATCCTAGTAGTTAAGATGGGGAAAATAACCTGTGTTTATTTAGCTGGTATGAAGGATAGCTTGTAAAGTTATTGATACTCAATAAATTCTGACATTTGTGGAAAGACACAAATGTATCCATTTATGTTTCTGATGTGCCACATTCATAATAGAGTCCTTGAGTTGGTGAGGTGCTGTGCTATTGAACCCCCTTTAGAGACCATCAGGCATATGAGGCAGTGGTCCTATGGTTGCCCCAGAAATGCCAACTGCCACTGAGCATGGACTTTACTAAGGAAACACCACTAACGGCTCGCTTGGAACCTACAACCATCTACCCACTTCAGCCTTGCAGCTCAAATGTATTTGTGCTATTTGGAGCCTTGCTAATGCATGTCATTTGAGGCTCATGGCTGTAACACTGCCCTGGAAATCATCAACTGCTTTCTAGGCAGTGTCCTCAACATTTTCTCTGATTGTGGTAGTGCCCTTGGTGCCAAGCACAGAACAATCCTCTTTGCTTTGCACTCAGGAGTTGGGAACATCAACATCCCTGTGACTTTAGAGAGACAGATTGAATCCTGTGTTTACAGGACTAGACAGCGAGGCAGAATATCACTTAGTAACATGTGGAAATTAAGGGGGAAAAATGTAACACCATTGCACCGCTGAGAAACCTGGTGGTCTTGTCTTCCATCTTTAGCAAGTAGAAGATGGGAGTGGTTGGATTCCAGGACACACCCAAAATGAGATTTGCTGAAGGGACAGTGTGGATGGCAATCAAGTCAGCTTGCTTCCACGACCATTACAGTGTGAGCATCATGGGAGTTGTTTAACAAGATTTCTGTTTGATCACTGATCCTAAGTTTAGCAAAACACCATAATAATGTAGAAAAGATTCTATTCCTCAGAAAGAGGCAGATTCCCCCGTACCCGCACTGTTCTGTAATGCTGTTGTGTTGACTGGATGCTGACGTTTCCAGGATGCTGATTCCATTCCGGGGTCAAATGGCCAAGAGAGGCAAGAAGACCATAGCTACAGATGCAATGAGGTAGAAGGTTCAGTTTCTGTGCCCCTAGCATAGTATTCTGGAATGTTCCCACACCATCTTAGTAGCCATTGCCACAGAAAACGATTTTACAATGGTAAGCAGCACTAATTCTTAGGCAGTGGTAAATGTTATAGATGTTATCTTGCTTAAGGTGCTCAAGAAGTCAATGTGGGAGGTATTATCTGCCACTTGTTACAGATGGGAGACAGTAAGGCAGACAGAAGCAGGTAACTCCCTCGAGGAGACTCGGGGAGTAAGCGGTCAGGGACATCTGGATAATATAAATGCTAGAATTCAAAATCAACTTCAACCAAAGCTAAACATTTTTGTTCACATTGCAGGATGCACACATTCCAGAAAAAGGAAGGAAAGACTAAAAGAAACATATGGCTGACAAAACCCATAAGGCACTGGGTAAGACCTAAACATCCGCATATCAGCCTGTAAAAATGGGTAAGCTGTTTTCTTTTGGTGGGGTTCCCTTCTGTTCAAAGGATAATGCATTGTGAACTTGATGCAAGGCCAAGGAGAGGAACAATGAACAATGGGCTCAGGAAACAAGCCTGACCAGTGTGTACCAGCCTCACCAGTGTGTACCAGCCTCACCAGTGTGTACCAGCCTCACCAGTGTGTACCAGCCTGACCAGTGTGTACCAGCCTCACCAGTGCATTCCAACCTCACCAGTGTATACCAGCCTGACCAGTGCATACTAGCCTGACTAGTGCATACCAGCCTCACGAGTGTATACCAGCTTCACCAGTGTATGTCAAGGGTGATGTGGCCTGTTCAATCCTGTGCTCACTAATGAGACTACATGCTCTCGACAGCTTTTCTTTGCACCTTCCCGGGACCCTGGACTTCAAGAGGAAAATGGAGCTCTAGAATCATAGGTCATTACTATGTGTGAAAGGGGGGTTACGATCCATAATCAAAAAACTCAAATATCAAAGTGGTTAGAAGAGACCCTCTCATGACTGTAGTTCATCTTTTCCAGGACAGGATCCAGGCACCAATATTCAACGTGATCCTAGGCTGTTATGAAAAAAAAAAAAAGAAAAAAGATTTGAAAAGCAACAACTGAGACCAAATTTAATTAGAAAATCCAATAGATGAGGGTAACTAGAGAAGAAGGCTGAAGAGTGTCTTACTGAGACAGCCAGCAAACTAAGTAATGTGTCAGAAACAGATGGGGATGGGGAAAGCAAAGAGGAAACCCAAGAACTCTAGGAGAGACTGGTGCAGAAGCCTACAGTGGAAAGCTACAGGAGGGTAGGGGGTCTGGGGGAATGGTAGGGGTCTGTGGGAGGGTAGGGGCCTATGGGAGGGTAGGGAGGCTGAGGGAGGGTAGGGGGTCTGTGGGGAGGAAAACCTTGAAGCTGTGAGATTTGAAAAGTTCTCACTCAAAGACTAGGACAGAGATAATTTTCAGGTCAGAAGGGAATTCTCAGCATTGAGCAGATGGTAGGGAAAACATCTGCTGAGGTATTGGAACACAAAGAACCAAAGATCAGCCTGACTTAAAAGGAAGGAGAATGAGAGGGCCACAGCCCAGGGCAGATGACAACAGAGCCATCTCTCAAAGTGCTGAAGGAAAGGGTTTCAGAGCCTAGATCCCATAAGCGAAAGCTGAAACTTAAACTACATGAACATAAAAAGCATTTTCTATGACACACAAAAAGAAAATCAAACTCCAGGCTGGGGTTGGAGGTACATCCCAGTGAATAGAGAGTTTGCCTAGCAGATCCCAATCTCAGAATTGCATAAACTATGTACGATCTCAGCTCTGTAACCCCAGGATTCAGGACGTAGAGATGGAAAAATAAAAGGTTCAAGGTTATCCTTGGCTATATAGTGAGTTTACAGCGAGTACAAACCAACAAACCCAGAAGCAGACCACTTACTACTCTCACACTCTCGGGATCCCTGAGGACCTGTTCATCAGGAAGAACAGCACACAGGGAGACGTGGCCAAGCGGGGGGGGGGGGGGGGGGGGGGACTGTTAAATAGAAAGTTAAGACCTTTCTGGAATCAATTCAGGTAACTTTGACAAGAAGAGGAAGGAGTCAAAGAGAGGCAGAGACTAAAACACACTAAAATGTCTGTCTGATTTCTGTTGGGGGTTACTATGGAAATTAAATAAGATATATATTAGAAAACTTCCACTGATAGGAGCAAAAGTGTGTGTGTGTGTGTGTGTGTGTGTGTGTGTGTGTGTGTGTGCAGTGTGTGTGCAGTGTGAGTGTATGTTTATCTGTGTATGCTGTGTATGTTCAGTGTGCATGTGTCTGTCTATGTCTATGTGTGCATATGGCTGTCTCTGTGTATGTGCAGTGTGCATGTATGTATGTGTGTGTGTCTGTATGTGTTTGTGTTGTGTGTGTATGTGCAGTATGCACATGTCTATTTCTGTCTGTGTCTATGTGTGTGCACATGTTTGTGTGTGTATGTGAAGTGTGCATGTGTGTGTATCTGTCTGTATGTGTCTATGTGTGTGTTGTGTGTGTATATGCAGTATACATGTGTGTGTATCTATGTGTGTGTGTGTGTGTGTGTGTGTGTGTGTGTGTGTGTGTGTAGTGTGCATGTGTGTATTTCTGTCTATCTGTGTTTCTGTGTGTGTCTGTGTGTGTCTTTGGGGGGGAGCTTGGAGGTATATGTGGGTATATGTCTGTGTGTGTACCTGTCTGTGCCTCTGTGCTTATGTGTCTGTCTGTTTGTCTGTGTCTCTCTGTGTATGTTGTGTATATGTGTGCGTGTGTGTGTGTGCAGGTGTGCAGGTTAGTGTTCCTTGTCAGCTTGATACAAGTCAAATTCCCTTGAGAGTCTCAATGAGAAGTTTTTTCCATCAGTTGGCCTGGGGCGTCATTAGTCCTAGAGAGCCGAGTATTAAGCATATGTATATCTGTTCTCTGCTCATGACTGGATATTATGTGATTCACCACTTCAGGTTTCTGCCTTGACTTCCCCCAGATGACAGGCTGTGACCCTAAATTAACCACTTCCATCATCCATCTTCAGGAAGTTGCAAATTAAACGAACAGAATACTGAAGCGTGCCCTTTGAGTGGCTGAAATCCTGAATGATAACAATGCCTGGTGTGGGTGAGGCTGTGGAGTGGCATGACCCCTCAACAAGAGTGCAAGATGGTGCACACACTTTGCAAAGGCAACTGACAGTCTCTGATAAAATAAAACACTCTCACCACAGAGTCCAACAATTTCCTGTGATTTGCCCAAAAAGAGTTGAAAATGTATGTCCACACAGAAATATGAGCCCAAGCTCTGAGAGCAGCTTTTCTCCTAACTCTGCTGGCTTTGTGTGCTTCCACTACTGTGCTAAACACTAACAGCAGGCAACTCGGGGGAAGAAGGGGATTGTTTCCGTTACAGCGTGAAGTCCATAATTAAGGGAAGTTGAGGCAGGTTCTCAAGCAGGACCCATGAGGGAACACCTCTTACTGACTTGCTCTCTGTAGTCTGCTTTCTCATATAACCAGGACCAAATGCCCAGGGGTGCACCATGCATACTGGTCTGGACCCTCCCACACCAATCATTAATCAAGACAATGCCCCCACAGTCAATCTGATAGAAGCAATTCTTCAGGTGACTTCCCTCTTCCCAGATGACCCTAGCTCATGTCAACTTGACAAAAACAAAAAAACCAAACTTCTAACCAGAACATTCCACCAATCTGGACACAAGCAAGATGGCTCTCAGTGGACAAATGGGACAAATATGCAGATGATGAACTCATGCTCAGGAACAAAAGAAATAAATTACCAAGCCAGATGTAAAAACAAAAAAGGGAGGAATCTTAAACACATCAAACAAAGTAAAAGCAACCAGCCTGAGAAGCCAGAAACTGTGTAACTCCCAATGAGTGACATTCAATTCTCAGTGGCTCTGAGGGGTCAGGAAGGGGGCAGGGACAAGTGAGTGCCACACAGAGGTCTGTAGAGCAGGGAAACTATTTTGATACTGCTGTTGGAATACATGCCATTGTAGACATTTCTCACAGCATAAAACTGCAAGTCTGACCTCTTATAATGATACAACTATGCTGACATCATAGGGCTGATCCTACAGTAATACACTATGATGTCATCACACCCCCTCAGTTTATCATTGCTATCATCCCCCCAACCCCCAGCAAGGAGGCAGAGGGGGTGGAGGACAGCAGGAGAATACAGCTTTCTGTATCAACTAAGCAGGGCTCATATGGGCTCATAGAAACTGAAGCAGAAAGTACCAAGGTCTGCACGGGTCTGCACCAGATCCTCTGTTTATACGGTACGGCTGTCGGGTTGGTGTTTGAGGGGGAATCGTAAGAGTGGGAGCGGGTGTCTCCGACTCTCTTTCCTGCTCCCAGGACTCTTTTCCTCCTGGTGGATTCCCTTGTCTTACTGTATCTTGTTTTGTTGTGTTTGGTGGTTGTCTCTTGGAGCCTGTTCTTTTCTAGAGGGAAACCAGCATGGAGTGGAGGTAGATCTAAGAGTGAATAGGGTGGAGGAGCTGGGAGAAGTGGGGCGAGGGAAAATTGTGGTCGAGATGTATTGCGTAAGAGAAGAATATATTTTCAATTAAGAATTTTTATATAAAGTAAGTGTAGATGAGAGACTTAGAACGATGGGTGGACTCCCCTTGCCTGTGTATAGTCTCACTCTGTCCCCACGCTCATAGCCTGAGAGTCCCCACGGAAACCCTCACAGTCCAGTTATCCCAGCAGTTCCTGATACATGAGACTCCCAGATACTCGGTGCAAGTGCACTAACCACACACTACTCAGTGTTATGTGTAGCGATGTTAACTAGACATAGTCACACTGTGTTGCCTAGTTATTATCATAACAAAAAAATGAGTGCAATTTAAAAGTAATTCCTTGCATGGTGGTGGTGGCGGTGGCGCACGCCTTTAATCCCAGTGCTTGGGAGTCAGAAGCAGGCAGATTTCTAAGTTCGATGCTAGCCTGGTCTACAGAGTGAGTTCCAAGACAGCCAGGGCTACACAGAGAAACCCTGCTTCAACAAACAAATAAACAAACAAACAAAGGAATTCTTCAGGTCTCTGAGTCCTAAACAGCTAAAGCATTTTCACACCATCCCTTGTAATAAAACCTATTTTAATCTTTTCCACAAGACTTGGGGTTGGTAACAGCCCCAGGGTGTTTCCATACAGTATTGGTCCATTTTCTGTTTCTCTATTGAAGTACCTGAATATGAATAATTTTAATTTAAAAAGAGGTTTCTTTAACTCACAGTTCCAAAGGTTCAGGGCCTCAAAGAGGCTCTGTTGAGGACCTCATGATGAATAGTATTACAATGGCAGATACACAGGTGGGGAGGAGAGTCACGTGGTATGAGGACAAGGGAGAGAGGCTGCCAAATGTCCAGCCTCGTTCCTTTATAATCACCTTCTCAGAGAACTAATTTAGAGGTCACAGAAGAATGACTTCAACATCTTTGATGACTTAAACATACACTGCTAAGTCCCACATCACCACATCACCACACTGGAAACCTGGCTTCCAACACAAGAACCTCTGGAGAACCACTCAAGCTATAGCCAAACCATAGCAAACACCGTTTATTCAAGAGCTTTCCCCTTTGGGATTTACTTCCCACGCTTCTGTTACACTTAGTTGAGAAAGTAACATAGTAAGAAGAAGACCAGCGTGGAGAGGGGTGGGTGGGTTAAATCCTGTTTATCTAAAAGGAAACCTAGCTCAACACTCATTAATGACTAGAAAAAAACTACATCTGAGATGGGCACTGATCTTGAAGAAAGTTGGTGACTGGAGAGTATGTATTGCTGTCCTGTCTACATGGTCCCTTATCCCATGAATCCATAGCTTATCATATTCAACAGTCTCTACAAACCATGGCTGATGATGTCAGACAATAGTCCAAGATGGAAGCAGTTTGATTTCACCAGAGACTGGGTTCAAAGAAATAGAATAGAATTTCTCAGTACTGTGACCTAATTCATTTTCAAAATTAATCTAGATTGTGCCCAAAGGGGGTTTCATACAAGGTAAGAAGATAAAAGCCCTGGAAGGAACTCTGGAGGAATCTAAAAACATGAGCTCTGATGTCTTTGCCGGGAAGAAGCTGAGAACCTTGGGCAAGGGTCTGGAACTCATCCTCCATGGCCTCTGCTTCCTACCTAGACCACTGTACATTAGAGTGTACACGGTTCCGAGAGGAGTGGAGCAAAGTTGTTTGAACTCATGAATCCATTACAGTTACGGTTACCTGCACAAGGCCTGCATGATAGCAAGCCAACAAAACTAGTCAGATTTCAGTGGGCAGCACTAACTGGACTCGGAAGCAGAGGGCATGAGGTGGAAAGGGGGAAATTGGAGAGTATCTAGGGAAAGGAGGAGGGACAATAGGAGTAGACATGAATAATGTGACATGCACAGAATTGTCGAAGAGCAAGATAAAGCTTGAGGCAGGTCGGTCCAGCAGAAATACAACACGAGCTAAAAACATTTTAAATTGTTCTAACACTTGTTTTTTAATTATATCTAATTCTTTGTATAGTAATTAATTTTTTAAATTTATAGTAGGTATATTAAATAAAAGTAAAATTACAAGCTCTGCATGTTGGTGTTGTCTTTTAATCCCTGCACTCAAGAAACAGAGGCAGGTGAGTTTGTGTGAGTTCAAGGCCATGATGAAATTTTATATATATATATATATATATATATATATATATATATATATATTCTCAGTATGTAGCTCTGACTGGTCTGGTCTATGTAGACTGGACTGGATGGAACTCAGAGAGATCCATCTCACACACAGGGTGGAGAGAGAACCTACTCCTGCAAATTGTGCACCTTTCACAGTGTCCCATGAACACACACACACACACACACACACACACACACACACACGCCCCCATATACACTTTTTTTTAATAAAACAATATTAGGCAAGTGAAGTATAAACACCACTATCCTAGCTTGTTTCTCAGTTGCTCTGATTAAAACACTGAACAGAAGTAACTTGGGGATAAAGGGTTTTATTTGATTTATACATCCTAATTACAGTCCATCACAGAGAGCAGTCGGGACAGGACAGAAGCAGAGGCCGGAACTATGGGGGAAAGCTGACTGCTGGCTTGTTCTCTGTGACCTGCTCAGATTCCTTTCTTGCTCGCTTGTTTGCTCACTGCTTGCTTTTTACTATGTGTGTTTACGGGTGTTTTGGCTGCAGATACATCTGTTCACTGTGTGCATGCAGTGCCTGCAGATACCGGAGGAGCTCATCAGAACCGAAGTTACAGACTGCTGTGAGTTGCCCTGTGGATGCTGGGAATCAAATCTGGGTCCTCTGGTAGAGCATCCAGTGCTCTTAACTGCTGAGCCAAGGCTCCAGCTCCTCAGCTTGCTGTCTTATACAGCCCAGAACCACCTACCCAGGTATGGCACTGCCCAGAGTGGACTGGGCCCTTGTGCCTTAATCACTAATCAAGAAAATGTCCCACAGATAGGCTTTACAGGCCAAGCTGGTAGACTCAGTTCTTTAATCAAAGTTCCTCCGTCCATATACTTCTAGGTTTTTTATCAGGTTGATAAAGCTAACAGCACAGCCACTTCTCATGAGGCAGAAAAGCTCCTCCCCTGCCCTCTCACCCCACTGGCTCCACCACTAAAGCAAACAGCCATAAACATAAAGTCGATAAAGCCAACAGGTAATGTTTGCCCTTATGCATTTGCCAAGACACGGCCTAGCTCGGCACTTCATTTCCAGTCCCCATGCATCCCCTGTGTTTGCACCTTGCCCAGTTTATTCTCGGTGGGAGATACTACCCCCTGACCTGCCCATATGGTTGAGTTCCCTTCGAGAATCTCTACCCAAACCCTACGACCAGAGAATGAGACCCTGGAAGAGTTAAACAGAGTTGAAGAAATATATTTCCAAGGATCTACAGAGTAATAAGGAAGATGAACTCTGCCTGGATAAACTTAGGTTGTGTTCCAGCAGGAAAGAACAGCGCAGTAATTTGGGGCAGCCGAGCAGAAGCTGGGGCATGGCACAAATGGCCATGTCATAAATGCTAAGCAAGCAGCTCCACTCAAAGCCCCGCAGCTGGGCAGGTCCCCTGGGACTCTAAGGAAGGGACTATCATTTAGCTTGTTACAGCTACAGTAACAACTACTATGGGGTTTAAAGGGAAACGTTCCATAGCTTTGAAAATCAAGATATACATGCTCGGCGCATTAAGATGAAGTAATAAGGAAGCTGAAAGGAGTCTTAAATGGGGATAATGTTTCTGTGGCTAACCTAAAAATAGCTGCTAGAAGGCCTAATCCCACACTAACTGGATAACAGCAGACCAGACACAGGTGTGCCCTTTGAAGACCAATGAACTGCTCCTTGCCACTAAGGTACCAAGACTTGAAAACAGCAACTGTCTTGAACATGGTATCTGCGATGAGACGCTGCACAACAAAAGTGCTCACTCCAAGAAGTCATTTGCCTCCGCAGTTTTCCATCCTTGCAATCTCAGTGATGTGCTTAGACCATTTACAGTAATCCTGGGGTCCCTCTGCCTCTGGCTGATGCCGTGTGTCTCTGGAGATGAAGGGGAAGCTGTGCGCAGATATTCTTTGGGAATGTCTGAAATGAACGTGTGCTCGTTACCTGACACACTATAACTCAAATGCTGGGAACTACTTCCAAATGCAAAAATCTCCGAATCAAAATGAATGAAGATTTTTAGATCACATTTTTAGGATGAAATATGATGTATCCTTTTTTTCTAGCAGGTAAGACACAATCCTTCAGGGCAAGGGGCCCAGGCACAGAACTAGGACATATGCAGGTGTGTGGTACTAAGGTAGCGTCACACGAGCCCGTCGCCACACAGCTGGTGAACAAACATCGCATCTGTATACTTTTGTTGTTTTGATTTGGTTGTTGACACAAGTTCTCATTAGTTGCCCACATTGCCCAAACTGGGCTCAAGAGATACACATGCCTCACCCTTCCAAACAGCTGGGAGAAGAGTGCAAGCCACATCTGCCTGCACTTTCACAGACGTGTGTGCCTGGGAGGCACTTGGACATAACTGTCCTCACCTCTGTGCTGCTCAGGGCCACGCAGCAGGTTACGCTTTGTGTCTGCCCTTGACAATGATATGGAGAAACTGCCAGGGTCATAAATGTGAGCTCACTTTTATTTTTAGCCTTTCTTGGTGGTTGTTAACATTCTTCCCTGAGCACTTTTACTGGCGCAAAAGGATGTAAGTAACATCTTGTCTCGGCGTGCAATCGACTGGAGGTTATATTTAGTAAATGTGAAGAGCCCCAGGGATAAGGGGGTGAGACCCTTCTTCAGAGGCACAGTATGAACATCCTCCCATAAACCATCTGAAGGTTCTGGGAGAATGGCTTTAATGTAATCCATTTGTCTAGCTGGCACCTCCATCAGACGAGGAAGTAAGATAAAGCATCCACTGTAAAAGTGAAATCAATTATTAAACAACTAAAGCCATCAAATTGGGGCAGAGTGGCCACCTGCAGGCACCAGACAAGACTCCTTTCAAAGGAGAGAACTGCCAGACACTTGAGAATTGACATGTAAAGTGGGGGGCGGGGTGACAACTGTCAGACATTAAAGAGTGAGTGGACAGTGTAGGATCAAGGTAACCGGTGAGTGTGACTTTCTGCATCATGTGCACTTAGACATGCCTCTATGTAGCCACATCCTGGGTAACACTGTCTAACTTGATTATGCTTCTGGTAATTAATACATGCTGTGCGAGTCACACACACACCACTGACACAAGCTCTTGGGGGGAGGGGAGAGATCTATAATGTAAGTAAAGAAATGGTCTGTAAGGAACCAAATGACAATGTCAAAGTTTGAGTCCATTTCTCTCTAAACCTACAGTCTGGAGTTTTACCCAGAAACACATATTGTCTCCAAGAACTTCCAAACATAATCCAGACCTTCAGAGCAAGTACAAAATTACCCAGGACAGAGGTGGGTCAAGTCTGTGTGTGGAGTGCCCTGGATAGTGCAGAATATAGAAGCAGAGGAGATGAGACTCATATCTGCCTTATTTCCTACCAAGGAAAAGGGAACCATCTAGAATGAGCGAATGAACCCCTTCCTGTTCAGATCAGATCTGATCCAGAACTGCGCCAGCTTCTGTGGGCCTCGGTTGGTTCTCCTAGAAATTAACAGGCTGCTCTGAAATAGTTTGCTGTGAAGTGAAGGGATTAAACCACCTTGTGCCATTTTCCAGCTCCTACTTTCTAGTATCTGAGCTGCTGGGATCCTTCCTATCTTTAGCCGTCCTCACCCCCTTCCTTTAAAACTCAGGCCAGGTACTTAGGTTCACACAGGAGCCTATTGAAAAATCAAAACCAAAAAGAGCCCTTTACTGACCAGAAGAAGGCAGGGGAAACAGGTAGGGAATTAGTCTGTTGCTGCTATGTATTCAAATACTAAATACTGTATCTGAAGATCTGGTTGTCCTAAAACCAGGGCCAGCCAGTGAATTCTGTAGTATACCAGCTTTAGTTGTATAAACTTTGTCCCCCAAGTTATCCCTGATTGGTTAATAAAGATGCCTACAGCCTGGGCTAGGCAGGAGGGAGAGAGGGAGGCAGAACAAAAATTCTTATGTTTGGGATCACAGAAAGAGAAGAAGAGAGAGAAAGAAAGAAGAAAGTCACCATGGGGTAGGTGGATCTCCAGTGCATGGCCATGGGAGCTGGCCCAATGGAGTAGGAGCAGCCCAAGCAGAACACAGTAAGTGATGTCTCAGGAATCACTTCCACAGGGAAGTAGACAGAATAGCGTAGAGGGTTGATATCTGCCCCCCTCTAGCACATTTAAGGTTATAAATCTAAAGGTTTCTGTGTCTTTTATCTAGGGACAATATGGTCTGAAATGGGGTTAAAAACCCCTAAAAGATATTTAAAGATAGCAAGAGGGTACAGCAACCCGCAGAAAAATCACTGCAATAGAGATGGGAGGGTTGGGTAAAAATGTTGGAATAGCCCTGCAAGAGCATTTTCAGTAGGACTTGTAGCCATGCAGGTCCCGTATTTAATCTTATCAAAGGTATCAGCACTGTGCTTGCTGCCTGCCTGCTCTTTACAGACAATCTTTTATGACACCAAATTCAGAAACTCAATGAGAGGGAAGACACTTCTTCCCTAGAGAACATGGCTGCTGCAGTCCCCAGAAAACAGCTCTCCCTTCCTTTCCATCCTCGATCCTGACTGCCACTGCTGCACCTCCCTGTTCACCCGTGCCCTTTGCCTGTGCATGTAGGCCCCGGGCTGGGTATAAGCTGAGAGCCACCAAGAGCAAGTGAGTGTCCTTTGAGCTTATCCCTAGTCATTGGGCTCTATCCAGAGAACACCTGTCTTGTTCAGTGCCCCGTCTCCAGATCCCTGAAGTGTCTGGGACACAGAAGGTGGTCGTTGTATATCCAGGAACCCAAGCTACAGCCTGTCACAGCCAACTGGTCTTTGGATCCCCATCACTTGATAAGTAAGAGATCACTGTGGAGAAGCACTGAGAAAAGTACAACAGGGCAACCCGAGTAGAATGGGAGCCAAAGCTCACTTGCTTGAAATGACCCTGGATGGAACTGCTTTACTAAACAGCTAGTTTAGCAGTTTGGCACCTCATCTCAAAGGACTGTTAGCCATTAGACCTGCTAGTTTGCAGAAAAAAATGAGAAACAGCAGGAGTCTTTGAAGATCACATCACTAATATTGTATGGGAGTACACAATCGTCAGGCCTTTTACCCAGGTCTCCACCCGACCTCTCATCCATCCATGACTTATGTGTTCTAAATAGACCTGTGTTGTAAAGTCTCACATTTTATCTTCCACACCACACACCTGTCTCTAAACAGCTCTGCTCTGAACCCTGCTCCCCACTGTGGCTCATGCCACAGACCACTGAGAAGCCCCTGACTGGGATATCCTTCCTGTTGCAGTTGGACTGCATAGTCAGTCTTCGAACAGTGCATCCTCTCTCTTACCTTCTATGGGTACCACTCCATTTGTGTCCCCCTCCATTAACGGCAATTTTTAGCCTAAAAGGGTATCATGGACAGTCTGTTTCCAAGCCCGGTCTTCTACTCCTCTCTTGCATTCCCACTAAGAGATATCTATCCCCACAGTTACACAATAGCAGCTCTTTCAAGGTCATGGGTGACCGCCACAGAAGAGTCAAGCATCAATGCCCAGATTCTTTCTGGAGCTTTTGGCCACATTCCTGACTCCCCGTGCTGTTCACATCCGGTTCTAAACCCTTTCTGTCGCCTCTAAGACCCTCCAATTTGAAAATAGTGAAGTGCTCAGGACACCTTCGGATTCCTCTGGTATTTAGTTATATAATTTTTTGGAACCCAGTGAGATGCCATGCACCTTGCGCAAAAATCAAGACCCGAAGCTTAACAACAGCAGAACATTAAAGCAGGCCTCTCCCAGGAGGAGGCCCTGTGCGCCTGCAGGAAGGGACCCATGGAGGCATCCTGGAAAGCTTGAAATTCAGGTCTCTGGCTGTGAACTCAGGCTCATAAGCTAGTCTCTACTAAACATCCCTACTAGGTTCTCCAGCAGGCACTTCAGATGCAATACGATCAAAGCTAAATCTCTCATTCTCCCATCCTCTCCAAAGAACCAACACTCTGCGCTCTCCCCATCCAAGGGTGTTTCTTTCTTCACGAAGCTTTGTATCCTCAGCACTGCTTTGGAAAGAACACACTTCCTTCCCTCTGGTACCTAGGCTGTCCCTCTGATTGCTCCCTGATGCCCCTGGGACTCCCCACCTCCCTGACTTGATATTTTGCCTTCAGGAAAGGATTCTGCTCAAAACACATGTTACAGTGTCCTGATATTGCCCACATTTAACAAATGCTAGTTAAACGACATTCTACTCCCTCACGTTGCTCAATGGCGTAAATGTAAAGGTCGTCTATTTTATGTCTATTATCTCAAGACAGACAAAACCATAAACTTGACAAGGGACTTCAGCTCCAAACCCTAACCTTGAACGCTCTTCATCAAAGATCTAACCAGACTCCTTTCAAAGGGGCCTGAAATGCAAGACAGGCATCGTTTTGGAAGTCTCCTCTAGTTTTGCATTATCTAAGCTCTGGGTCACCTATCAAGTGCTGTAGCTAGAGTATCGCGTGTGCCGGGGTCATGTTCCCTAAGTACATTACCCAACAAAGGCATCTACGAATGGTTGGAGAAGCTGTGTTTCAAGTCCCACCGAGGCCCCTGCCAGAGTTTGAGCATGAATGCACCAGTATCTCTGCAGCTTCTGTATGCAATGAAACTCTGTGCTACTCTGTCCTTAGAGTAAGCCAGAGCTCTTGGGCCCCAGGTGGTGAAAACATTATTAGTGACATTCTGCTTCCCTTAGGTCTCTGTACAAGACCATACACTCGGTGACGCAAGCAGCCAACCTGAGAGGCAAGAAGTTCCCTACACTTGCCAAACTGTGCCCACGACAACTGGGAACAGGACAGAAAACTGCAGCTCTCATCCTTTCCAGCATCAGCATCACCGCTTAAGGGCGCACAGACAGGCACGCGCGCGCGTGCACCAACACGCAAACGCGCACTCGGACACACACACACACACACACAAACATACATGCACACAGACACGTGCACACACGCATGCACAAGCGTGCCAGAGGGATGAGACTTCTAGCACACTCGCCCGCCCCTCGCCCCTTCCGCTCGGTGGGAGGACTTTTGGCCGGGCGAGTGCAAGGTTGTCAGGCCAGGGGTCAGCAGGGCGTGGCGTCCGGAATCCCGCAGCTCCAGGCGCCCGGGGGAGGGGACAGGGCGAAGGGCGGAGCAGTGTCTCCCAGCCCCGGGCGCCGCCCCCGCCCCGGTGGCCCACCCTCCCCGCTCACCCACTGACGCGCCGATCCTCGCCCTCCGCGGTAACGACATCTTAAAAGCCTGGTCCAGGCCCGCGCCGTTCAGCATCGCGCGTGGCTGGGAGGCTGGAAGGCCAGAGGCGGGCGGTGGGGACTACGCGGGGGGCTGGACGCCAGGACCACTGCGCCAGGGCCATGGGCGAGCGGGCCGAAGGCTGAGCGAGCGCCGCGGGTCGCCCTAGCCAGTGCCCGCAGCCTCGAGGCTGCGCCGACCGCGCCTCCCGCACCGCAGCGGCCAATGCGGCGGCGCCCGGAACGCCGCGGCGGCCTCGCTGGCCCGGCAGCGCGGGGGCGGGGACCCGCCCGAGGCTGCACCGCCCGCCCGAGTCCTGGCAGGTGGCTCTGGAGAAGCGGGCAGGGCTGCGGGGCTGGGTGCGGACTCCCGGAGGAGATAGGCGCATCTGGGCGGCTCTGGCCCCAACCAGTCGCTACCTTATCTCCCCTGCCTGTCCCTTGTGCTGTGCAGCGGTGGGTCCTCCGACTTCCTTCCCTTTTTGTTAGCAGCTTCTGCTCTTTTGTATCCAGCCCGACAGGGTCTGCTTGGGTCCTTTGTGCAATAAGAATTTCCAGGCTAAGACCTGGAATTCAGAGAAGTGCTGGGCCTGCAGCTCCTGTCCTCAACGGTGTGTCAGAGTCGGGAGACCTCCAGAACGCTCACCCACCACACACATCCACTCCCACGACACACGCAGTGCACCTTCTACATGCAAACAAATCCATTGAGAGGTAAGGGATGACTGGCCCAAGGTCACTCGGCTGGCTTTTGTTTGATTTCTCCCTTCATTTAATGTTTAAACTGAGTCCTTCTGAGCACAGTTCTATGGGGGGTAGTGAAAAAGCCAGCTAAATCCTTACTGTGTCTGACGAAATCTTGGCTTTAGACTAAAAGCAGAAAAACAAACCAGCCAACTGGATTCTGATCTTACTCTTACAGAAGGGATCATTATCTTTCCTTTTACATAAAGTGGAGGAGCCTCTGGGGCTGTAGGAGGTAAGAAGGCGGTTGGCTCAACACGACTCAGTAGCCGGTGGTGGTTCAAACTTCAGGAGTCTGACCATGAGTGGTGTATTTTAAGCATATTTAGCACAGCCGAATTTGGTGAAAACTATTCTGGTGATGAACTCAATCCCGTGTGCACAACAGAGCACACATAAACCTCCTTAAGGAACAAAGTCAGCTAAATATGGATTAGACGTGACTATGTAAATCCATAAAGATAGGTTCTATAGATTGACTGAGGAAAAATAAGTTTTTGATAAGAATCTCGGGAAGGGTCTGGTGCCGGGAAAGTCTCTGGCCATGCAAACAGAAAAATGGCCACCAGGCTATGAACCACCGTCAGCCTTCTGGACCAGTGACAGGTATTAATTATTTACTTTGAAGGAACAACCCTGTGTGCTTAGCATCCCAGGCTCCCCAAGTGGGTTATCTGTGAGCACAAACAGCTCCAAGCCTCCTATGATAAAGCATGAACTCTGGCCCTCAGGGTAAACATTGTTTCTGAGAAATGACTCTTTAGCAGGAAGGTCCAAGAAACAGGAAAGGTATCAAGTGTTGAGTAGAGTGAGCTTCAGACAGCAGAACTCCTCAGTGAGTCTCCCAGGCCGCCGAGGGGGGTGGGGGGGCTCTCAAAGCTTAGGTTGACTGAAGCTATTGAAAACATTCATTTATTATTATATATGTTATATATGCTATCATCATCATCCCCCAAACAGGAAACAATGACCATAAATCACTGAGAATAGAAAGAATAGACGGTGGCTGTTTGTAATTGTTCTCTGATTTCACAGAATCACAACATAAGATGGGCTCATTGCTTGTCTTTGTAGGTACCTTCCAGTAACCAAATTGTCCAACAGCCCTAGAGAAGTGTGATGACAGTAGCCTAGGAAGGAAGGAGTCTTATTGTGCTGGGGAGGCCTGAGCTCACAAATGTAGCTCAAGATGACTTGAGACTAGTGGTAATCCTCCTGCCTCAGCCTTCCAAGTGTGGGGATTACAGGTGTGAGGTATCATGCAGGTTTGTGGGAGGAGCATTAAGGCAGTCAGTTCACTTGCGGAATGCAGGATAGACTGTCAAGGGCAATCGGTGAGTGTTGCACTTATCTCCATGGTAAATGCCCCTCATTGCCTTTGCAGAGTTGGAAAGATTAGATTGGCATTAGGCACAGAATGCAGACCTCAGTCCCACCATCCGGTGGTGGTAAAAGGAAGGAAAGGCACACAAGACAAAAACCAAGCAATGAGCATTGTTTCTTAATCACAACATCCAAGGGCAACATAAATCACACATAGGCTGTGCTGTCTTTGAGCAGGAACCCTGAAGTATGGAAGATTTACCAATAGGAGGAAAGAAAGTCAGACATAAAATCCAGAGCAATGGGGAGTCTGTGAGACCTGTTTTCTCTCTATTTGTATGAAAGCAGAACTTTCAAGATGATTGCCTCAATTGATTGGCCATGGCTGCAGGGTTTTCCCAAGCCTGGAAAGAGCAGCCCCTGGAGAGAGGAATGAGGCCTTGGGAGAGCCGGCATCACTGAATTTGACTAAGCCACCAGCTTTAGAACCATTTCTTTTCAAAATGTTCATGTGTGTGACATTTTATAAACACGAATATGCTACTTTAAAAAAAAAAAGACAGTGGTGTGTGGAGAGCACATAAAATATAGACAGATAAATCTCAATCTAAACACCCCAAAACAGGCCTGTAACTAACCGATTCTCTCCCTTTCTCCTGTCCACAGACCAGCTCCTTCCTTTGTCTTTTCCCTGGTATTTACAGAGTGACAAGCTAACATCCAACTCTGACAGCTTTGGGTAAAGGGTCTTTGATAGGAGACCACTTTGTGCAAATCTCATTCTTGTCCAGATTCTTATTAAAGATTCTATGCACTTTGATGGCCTAATTCCTGTTTGAATTCTCATTTTCCTTTCTTTCTGAGAGCAGTGTCCCCAACTGCACACAGAGTAGATGATATTTAGTATGCTGCAACTCAGGGGTAATAGTGTAGGATAATGTTTATATGCACTGGATGAAGATGTGTTTCTGACCTTTCCTGCCTACCTCAGGCACCTTCTGATTGGTTAAAATAAAAAGTCGATGGCTTATAGCAAAAAGCAGAATAGAAGGTGGACATCTGGCATAGTTAAGAACTCTGGGAAAGGGTAAGGCTTAAGATTCACCATTGAGACACACAGGAAGTCAGATATGAAACTGAGGAGAGATAAGCAGCCAGAATTTATGGTAGAACCTGATTAATATAAATGGGATAGCTGATTTACAAGCTAGTTGGGAACAAGCCTAGCCTCAGGAAGGCCTGGACATTAATTAACAAAAATAACCTCTGTGTCATTATTCCAGAACTGAGCAGACATAAAAGAACGCATCCAGTTATGTCATAGTCAAGGAGACTCTCCCATCTATTATTTTATACATCCGTTCACATTCATTTCTGTCATTGATAATGACCTGCCACTAGGACCTCTCTTTCCCGGGCCTGTTGAAGCCTGGTGAATAGATTCCAAGAGCAGATACATCAAGAGGCAAGGTCACCCATCCTGGCCTGGCCTGGGAATGCATGCTGCACCACTTCTTCCACATCCTGGTTGTCCAAGTAGTCACAAGGGCCCAGTCATCGCAAGCAGGGAGGGAGCAGAGTGAAAAGATTCTGAAGAGCATGAGAGTTGAGAACATTACTGCAGCCACTGCGGGAAATAGTCTCACTGAACTGGCAACCACGTTTAAGTTTAATAAAATATTACTGGGAACCACACTGTAAAATCAGGTACACAGAAAACTTATGAAAGATGTGTAAGTCCTCCATACTGAATATGTGGCATGTAGGCTCCCGGGGAACACACTAGAAGCATTTACCATGCAAGGGCACTGTAGTGGTGGCAATAAATAGAGAAAAAGCTCATCGAAACAGAACAGAGTCTAGACATAGTCCCAGAGCCATATGGTGAGGTGATTGTGGTAAAGACACTAAAAAGCAAGTCAGTAGAATGAAGACAGTCTTCTCGGTAGATGTTGGAGTGACAGCTTGATGTCCAGACTGGGGGTGCGGGAGGAGGGGGGCAACAACCTTTTATGCATGCACCACACTTAAAATAAATCATAAATACTAAAAACAAGATATTTCAATGTTATAGGAACAAAAACATGGGGAGAAAGCTGTCATGCAAGGACATGCAAAGTGCTAGCCATAAAAGTTAAGCATTCGCCAGGCAGTGGTGACGCACGCCTTTAATCCCAGCACTCGGGAGGCAGAGGCAGGCGGATTTCTGAGTTCAAGGCCAGCCTGGTCTACAGAGTAAGTTCCAGGACAGCCAGAGCTACACAGAGAAACCCTGTCTCAAAACAAAACAAAACAAAACAAAACAAAAGTTAAGCATTCATAATTAGCATCAGAAATAAAGCTTCTACTCAGCGAGACAAGATGGAGGCCCGGCGAGCCACAGACTGGGAAGAGACTTTAACAACAGATAAATCAGGCAAGAGGCAGTGTATGTATAAATACCTCAAACAAATCAACTTTTTAAAAAATGGTCAAACTACCTGAACAGGCACCAAGTGAAGGTAAGCAGCTAGCACATAGTCACCTGAAAGGTGACAAATGTCAGCAGTCATCAGGAATGTGCAAATTAAACAAACAACCTCTTCCACAAGGGTCAACATGTCCAAATTAAAGGGTGATTCCAAATATTGTGGAGAATGCTGAGCTACCCGAGCTTATATATTGCTGGGGGTGGGGGGAGGTGACTTGGTGTAATCACTTAGACAAAGACCTGGTGGTTTCTCATAAAGATGAATGTACGCCTTCTCTATGAGTAGGAAATTCTATCTTCAGATACTTACCTAAGAGAAATAAACATGTATTTCTACAAAAATATTCAAACATGAAATTAATAGCAGCCTTGTACGTGATGACTCCAACCTGGGAACACTCCAGGCACCCATCAATAGGTCAAAGGGCGCACAGTTGTGGTCTGTTCCTAAAACGGACTGCGGCTCAGGGTCAAGTCAGCAAACAATATAGATGGACCTAGAAATTCATGCAGAATGGCTCAAGATGAACCCTAGACAGTTGGATCCAAAACAATAGGTTTTGGAAATTTACTGAGTGGGGAAGGGGCTCGAGGGAACTTTGAGGAGGGTGGAAACTTGTTTAAAGGGTAGATATGGGGTGCTTATGTTAGGACTATCAGACTATATAGTTGAGAGGTCCACATTTCACAGCAAATTATCTTGACCTTTAAAATACTAGTAGAAGGGAAAACATTTTAAATGCTAAAGTATTCGTGTTATTTTTAACAGGAAAATTTTGGAGAACAAGCTCAATGAGATGTACAAATAAATTTAAAGTAATCCTGGGTTCTCTTTTTTTCTTTTATTGGATTTTTCTTTATTTACATTTCAAATGTTATCCTCTTTCCAGGTCTTCCCTCTGAAAACCCCTATCTCATCCCCACCTCCTGTCTCTATGAGGGTGCTTCCCCACCCACCCACTCCTGGCATCGAACCTCCTCAGGCTCAAGGGCTTCTCCTACCACTGATGTCCAACAAGACCATCCTCAGCCACATATGCGACCAGAGCCATGGGTCTCTCCATGTGTACTCTTTGGTTGGTGGTCCAGACCCTGGGAGCTCAGGAGAACTGGCCAGTTGACACTATTGGCCCCCCATGGGGCTGCAAACCCCCCAGCTCCTTCAGTCCATTATCCAACTCCTCCATGGGGGACCCCACTCTCAGTCCAATGGCTGGCTGCGAGCATCCACCTCTGTATTTGTCAGGCACTGGCAGAGCCTCTCAGGAGACAGCTATATTAGGCTCCTGTCAGCAAGCACTTCCGGGCATCAGCAGTAGCACCCAGGTTTGGTGGCTGTATATGGGATGGATCCCCAGGTGGGGCAGTCTCTAGATGGCCTTTCCTTCAGTCTCTGCACCACACTTTTGTCTCCATATTTCCTCTAATGAGTATTTTGTTCCCACCCTGGGTTATTATTACTGTTTAAAGTTAGTGCATAGTGGGAGGCTCAGTTCCATTATGGCCTTTTCAAGCAAACCTTTTCTCCATTTCACCCCTTTCCTTCTCTGTCCTCCTTCAGCCCCATGCCCGCCCCTAAACAGTCCTTCTTTCCTGCCTGTTAGTTTTTATACTGAGACAGTCTCACTGTATAGTCACCTGTCTGGTCTGGAAACAGACTGGCCTTCAATTCACAAAGATCCAGGATCCTGCCTCTGCCTCCTGAGACCTGGAGTCAAAGGTGTGCACCACCACACCAGCCAGTGCACTCTATTATGTTATCTTCCCCGTCCCCTCTTCCCACATACCATTTTCCTGTCTCATGGTTCCTTTATTCTTTCACAAGCTACATACACGGGGAGAGAGAGAGAGAGAGAGAGAGAGAGAGAGAGAGAGAGAGAGAGAGAGAGAGAGAGAGACTTAAGCCTAGATTCTGCATATGAGAGGAAACGTGGTATTTTCCTGAGCCTGACTTGTTTTGTGTAACAGAATGATTTCCTTGCATTTTCTTGTAGATGTCATTATTTCATTCTCATAGCTGAATAAAATTCTATTGTGTGTGTGTGTGTGTGTTTGTGTGTGTGTGTATCACACTTTCTCTACCATTCATCTGTTGATGGACATCTAAGCTTCCTCTTTTTTGTGACTACTGGAGCAGTGAACATGGACATGGGTGCAAGTATCTCTGTGGTGTGTTGAGTCAGAATGATTCCAACATAGACCCTAGAGTGGTGTAGCTGTATTACATGATAATTTTCTTTGTTCTTTTTTTTTGGAGGAATCTCCATGATGATTTCCATAGTACCTGTATCTGTTAACATTCCCACCATCAGTGTATAAAGAGAACCTTGTTTCTCTTTAAATACAAATGTTTTAAGGCGGTTGGATAGATTGAAAAATATTTTAATGTAATCCTTTAAATTTTACATTAGTTTTATGTGTCTGATGTTTTGCCTGTATGTATGTATGTATGTATGTATGTATGTATGTATGTATGTATGTATGTGCACCTGTCAGAAGAGGTAGGAAAAGGTCAGATCCTCTGAAACTGATGTGATAGATGTCTGTGAGAAACCACGTGGGTGCTGGGAATTGTGACCAGGTCCTCTGGTAAAGCAACAAGCGCTCTGAATCACTGAGCCATTTCTCCAGCCCCTATCGTATAACCATTAATGAAGAAAGAATAAATGCCAATCGTGGGACCCAAATCTGTAGTCTCAATACCCAGGAAGCTAAGACAGGAAGCTGAGACAGGGAGGTGAGACAGGAAGCTGAGACAGGGAGGTGAGACAGGAAGCTGAGACAGGGAGGTGAGACAGGAAGCTGAGACAGGGAGATGAGACAGGAAGCTCAGACAGGAAGCTCAGACAGGGAGGTGAGACAGGAAGCTGAGACAGGTTCCCACAGCATGCATCTATAAAGCATAGGCTGTTGCCCTTCTCTCTTCGGAGGGTTGGTCCCTGAACGCCTGCAGAGACCAACATCCCCAAGTACTCAAACCCCTGGTATTACATTGTTTAGTATTTGTACAGATCCAGTATGCTTCCTCAAGAATAATTATCAGATATGTCCAACCTATGGCTCATAGGCCACGTGTGTCCCAGGATCTCTGTAAAGACAGGTCGACATTTTTGTAGGTGACAGAGTCATGTTGCAATGTCAAAATGTTGGACTCCTAAGTGGATTATGATAGCTACTACAAATAGTTACAATGTTGCATTGTTTGGGAAATAATGCCAAGAAAACAGTCTGGGTGTTCAGCACTGATACAAATTGGTTTTGTCTGTTCCCCATCTCTGATTAATTGAATCCATTATAGGATGCAGAACCAACAGATATATAGATACGACTTCAGTTTCCATCCACCATTAAAATGTTCTGGAGCAGGGCTTGATGGGTCAGTGGTTAAGTGCACTGGCTGCTCTTCCAGAGCTCCCAAGTTCAATTCCCAGCAACCACATGGTAGCTCACAACCATCTGTAATGGGGTCTGATGCCCTCTGCTGGTATGCTTGAAGACAGTGACGTGATCTTTTTTTTTTTTAATTTGCTGGAGTGTGCACTGTTGGTGTGTACACAGTTTCACACCTACTCACATTAAAATCCAAGTGCACATAACCAAACTGTCTGCCGGAAGTGGAGGTGAGCAGATCCCTCTGGAAGGACAGGCAGTAAGCTATGAAGATGGGATACAGGAGTCTCGATTCAGAGGTCTCTCCTTTCTTCTCCTAGCTAGAAACCATTAGGGCACCCACATGCACAAGAAGTACCAAGGACAGTGACAGAACAGTGGTAGGCTCTGTCCTGGGTCAGGTAGAGAGACAGCACCTTGGTTGTGCCCTTGCCATCTTTAAAGTCAGTCATTTCAAAACTGTTACCTGGGGATGGAGAGATGTCTCAGCAGTTAAGAGCACTTACTGTTCTTGCAGAGGAACTGGGTTCGGGTCCCAGCACCCACATGGCTCACGACTATGTGTAACCCCAGTTCCAGGGGATCCAATGCCCTGTTCTGACCTCCAGGGTTCCTGGAGGCACATGGCACACATTCATACACTCGGGGGCATAAATACACATGAAAGAAATAATTTTTTTAAATCTTGTTGTTTTGGATGAAAATCCTCATACTTGGATTTATCTTTTCTTTTTTCCTTGTTCCGGTCGGCCCCGCTCTCTCCGGTCTGCTTGCTCAGTCCCTGCTCTCTCTGGTCCAAGGATTCATTTATTATTATTCATAAGTACACTATAGCTGACTTCAGACACACCAGAGGAGGGCGTCAGATCTCATTACAGGTGGTTGTAAGCCACCATGCGGTTGCTGGGATTTGAACTCATCACCTTCGGAAGAGCAGTCCGGTGCTCTTACCAGCTGAGCCATCTCACCAGCCCGGATTTATCTTTTCTTAAGGAATTGAATTAACGTGACTCTTTAAAGTGATGGATGCTCTCTGTGCTTCTTGTAGATCACATGATTCACAGTTTAAGTGTTTTTGATTCTATGGCTGGGGACAGAAAAGTGACTTTTGAAATATATAGTATTCAAAAGCTAAATCCATGGTTACATCCAATTTGGGGGTCTAAGAGTTCCAAGGAATCTGATAGACTCTTCTGCTCTCCACAAGCATCACACACAGAGTGCACACACACACACACACAGAGTGCACACACACACACACACACACAGAGTGCACACAGGCAAAACTCTCATACAAATGACGATGATAATGAAGATGATGATGATGATAAAAATAAAGTTAACATTATTTTTTAAAGTTCCCAAAATTTGTTTGAGAAAAAAAAATCACATATAAATGCTTCAATGGACAACTTACTTAAAATTGAAAGAGGCTGTATTTGGCTCCAAGACTGTCAGTCTCTGAGATTTGGAACTGTAGAGAGGATTTAAGTACTTCTTTTTGTCATCCAAAAGAAAAGGCCACAGGGAGTAAGTTTTCTCCTTTAACCTTAGGGAATAAGCACATAAAAGTCTTACCTAGCAATCCTCAGCGCCCCGCTAATGCTATAGATCAGGCGGTTGCTTTGGTTGCTTTCGGTGGCTTCCAGCTGGAGACTCACCTCTCCTTCCTGAGGTCTGCTTTCCCTGCATTCGGGAGCTCAGCTTCAGCATTTAGAAAAGCACTCAGCACTGTTTGCTTTCTCTGTGTTGATTTAGCCTGATGCTGCCAGTTACAATAAACAAGTCTCCAGCCCCCACCATTATCTGGACTGCAGCTTAATGTAGGCCACGGGATTAGGAGAGCGGGGAAAAAACTCAGACCACGCTATACTGAAGGAGTAGCCCCAGTGAAAATGATAACTTACTAAACATATAAAGACATGTATAAACACACACACACACACACACACACACACACGCATCACACCCTGCTCCTCCTCCTCCTCTTCCTCTCTCCTCAGCTTCACCAAAGGCCATGGAAATGAGATCAGCAGGAACACACACCCCCAACTTGGCAAACGGGCTCCTCGGTGGTGAGAATTTCATAAATGGGCAAAATCTGGAAGGTGTTTTGTGAAATTAGCACTGCACAGTCGGTTTGCAGTCAGCACCATCATTTTCATGGGGTGAGAATACTTTAGCTCAGTGTCCGCCCTCATCTTTCCCCCACTGTTTTCCGATTTCTTTCTCTGAATAGCAAGAGATAGCAAAGAGAGACACGTTTCAGCCAAGGCTAGTTCTTTCTGAATAATTTAACCCCAAAACGCTGAATGTAGCATTTTGGCAGAATGGAGCATACTCAGGACCTCTGGCCAATGAGTAAGAAGAGAAGCCAGCACTCAGGTCTGATGTAGACCAGACATGAGTGGGATATGAGTCAAGGGACATTTCAGAAGCAAGATAGGTTCCCTCCCCAGGGGCACCTCCCCTACTCAGAGAAGGAGGGGTGGGGCAGATGGGGAAGGATATGTATGTGAGAGGGGACTGGGAGGGTAGGGGCTGCAGTTGGGATGTAAGGTGAATAAATAAATTAATAGAAAAAACAGATAGGGTCCCTCTATACTGCTTTTTTATCCCATCTAGCTCCAGACCCACCACAGAGCAGGTAGCTATGGCTGCCAGAGGTTACCTAAACATAGCCTGACAGGACAGAGAGCAGGTGAACCCCACTTCTGTGGCTTTTCAGAAGCTCCTTGTGTACCACACATTTCACTCTTTGCCAGAATGGAACCACGTGCTCCTCCCCAAAAAACAGTGCCAATATATACCATTGCATTGGTGACCGAACTTTAGAAAAACAAGTCTATTGAATACACTTAGCCAAATTCCCCCCTCATATTCTGGAGAACAAGATGCTCACTTATGAATAAAGGGTAGGTAGGAACTAGTGGGATGTGACATACACTTGTCATCTCAGTCCTCGGAGTGGTAGAGGTTTGAGCATTGCTGACTTCCAAATGTGGGCAACTAGAGGACTCATTTGCTGAAGGAGGGCACCAGGCCCATAGGCCCTGAGCAGTCAAGTAAAAGCAAAACCACCTCCCTCCACCTCCACTCAGCCCACCCCTGCCCCTCCCTTCTTTCTCCCTTCCCTCTGGCTTCTTCAGCAAGCGCCAGGACTCCTGCATATACATCTCTGTCTCCTTCCCTTCCCCCCTTAGAGAGAGGAGAAAAGCTCACATCATGGGAAAGACCCAACCGTAAGGATTAAAAAAAAAAAAATAGCACACATTCAGGAAGGCCAAAAGCACAAAGAGATCCACCTAAGCAGAGTCCCCAGAGAGCAGACAAGCACCCTGGCGGTGCAGCCAGTGACTCATCTCTCAGTGTAGCTAGTTGGAGGAAGCAAATGCCTATTTTAGAAAGCTTGCATAGCTTTGCTCAGAAAGATTATGTACTTTTTTATGCTTCTTGGTGATAGCATTCATTTTGTGAGGGGCTGGGAGTTTGTCTGTTTTGTTTTGTTTTGTTTTGTTGTTATTCACCTGTTGTTTGTTTTTAAGACACAGTCTCAAGATCTCACAATGTAGCCCTGGCTGTCCTGGAACTATGCAGACAAGGTTGGCCTTGAACTCATTCATACTCATGCCTGCCTATGCCTCCCGAGTGCTGGGACTCACAGCCTGTAGCACTGTGCCTGGCTGCCGTTGATATTCTTAAGTCTGTTTTCCCCTAATTGGTACTTTATTCACACTGTATTTTATTATTTTTATTTCAACTTATTTTGATTTTTTTCCTTTGAGTTGGGCATGGGATTGCCCATGCCAAAACCAATTATTGAATTCTTGAATGTTAAAGTTTTCAAACCCCATGGTTAACCTACTAACAGGAAAGGTGTTTTGCTAACCCTCAGAATCATCCCAAAGGCCTGTAGGGGAAAAGAGATTCCTATTAAACACCCCCATCCCAGACCAGACCTGCAAGATGACTCAGAGGGTAAAGTATATGCTGCCTAACCTGATGTCTGAAATCTCAAGCCCTGGGTCTCAGATGGTGGAAGGAGAGAACTGACTTGAAAGTTGTCCTTTGAGCTCCCATGTACATACGTGTGCATACACACACATACACTAAACAAACAAACAAATGTAATACCTCACCCCCAACTGCCCAACCAAGACATTGTTTAGTTTTCCCATGTGGTGTTTCAATGACCCCAACTATGAGAGCCATCCTCTAAGAGATGTGTACTTCCCTCTTGGGGAATACAACTGTGAGCTGGCCTAGTCATTTCAGTTTTTCTCTGTCCTAATAGAATAATAACCATCCTGTTCTGAGGGAAATGGGCAGGCCTAGGTTATAGACATGCCTATCAAATGGCAAATTATGTCTATAAAGGAGAAAAGTGGGAGTCAAGGGCAGGGGACAAGCTTAGTCAGTCTTCTGGGGAAACCAGAGGATGGGCACTTAAGTCTTTGCATCAGAAGCTGGCAGCTTAGAGATCACTCAGCAAAATGGCTAAAATCCACAGACCGGGCTCTGGGGAGCTGAGGGGAGGATTCAGAGGGCCTGAAAATCATGTTGCACTGTGAGCTGGAACCACACACGCCACAATCAAGCTATAAATAGATGACAAGCTTTTGGGCTTGTCATCAGCTTCATCCGCTGAGACAAGAAATGAATGTATTAAAGAAAGCCCTCTGTTGTTTCCAGATCAGACCACAGTGCAAAATCAAATCAGTCTGGCAGCTGTGCCCTCAGAGGCAAAAAATCTGGTACAAAGGATTCTGACTCAGCCCCTATCCTGGGTCTGCTGCATGTCGCAGGTAATAGTTACATAATACTCAGTCTATCTATAACTTATTTCTTATGTTTCTGCACTTGTCATCAACTCTTTCTGCTCTTTTTAATGTTCCTTTCTGATCAGGTTAGTGATGGCCCAATGACATGGAAGATGAGTACAGTGAAAATTAGCCCATGGGAGTGAGTCCTGGGCCTGATAAGTGACCGCCATCAAACCTTCCAAGCATTAAAGAGAGTTTAATGAAAAGGTACTGTCTTCGTTAGAGTTTTACTGCTGGGAAGAGACACCATGACCAAGGCAGCTCTTATAAGAACAGCATTTAATTGGGGCAGGCTTACAGGTTCAGAGGTTCAGTCCATTATCATAAAGATGCAAGCGTGGCAGCATCTAGGCAAGCATAGTGCCAGAGTAGCTGAGAGTTCTACATCTTCATCTGAAGGCTGCTAGGAGAAGAGTGTCTCCCGGGAAGCTAGGAGGTGGATCTCATTGCCACCAGCACAGTGACACACTTCCTGCAACAAGGCCACACCTACTCCAACAAGGTCACACCACCTAATAGTGCCACTCCCTGGGCCAAGCATATTCAAACCACCACAGGTATGGAGAGGGTAAAGGAGATTGAGGACATTCTAAAGAAAAAACAGTTAAAATGAGACCCATGATCCATAAAGAAACTCATAAGATGGGCAAGGATCCCTGAGGCAGTATTTCCCTCAGAACTGACCTCCCTGGAAAATCTGGAAACCTCCAAAAAGAAAAGCATACCTGAAGCAAAAATGGCAGTTTCGGCTGGAAAAAGGGTTTGTGATAAAATATGAAAAAGTTACTTAGAAGTCCAACTTGGAGAACAAGAAGATGGAAATAATTAGTCATCAAAAGGGTGGGTGCCCAGAGGGCCAAGAGAGTAGTGATCACCAACAGCTGAACCTCTACACAGTGTTCAACAAACACTGAAGGATGAATGGAATAGTATGAGATGCAGAAATTGAAGACAAAGCAGCTGCAGACCTCAGATAACCTGAACAAGGAAAAATAAATAGCAACTTCCAAGAAAGATAGAACCAAGTTCCCAGCCCAAGCCTTTGTGGGGGGACTGGAGAAGTCGACATGGAAGAGAATATAAATAAAGCAAGGTGTAAGGGTGGTAGTTTGAAGGAGGATGGTCCTCATAGGCTCATGTGTTTGAATACTTAGTCTCCAGTTGGTGGAACTGTTTGGGGAGGATTAGGAGGTGTGGCCTTCTTGGAGAAGGTGTGGCCTTGTAGAAGGGGATGTGTCACTGGGGGTGGGCTTGGAGGTTTCAAAAGACTTGCAGTGTTCCCACTGTGCCCTCCTCTGCCTCCTCCTTGTGAATCAGAACATGAGCTCTCACCACTGCTGCAGATGGCTGCCCCAATGCCTTCACTCTGCCAGCACAGACTCTAGCCCTGTGGGACCATAAACCCTGTTTAAGAATTAACTAAAACTGAGCCAACATGGTATGACAGGACTGCAATCCCAGGGAGGATGAGGCAGGAGGACCACGAGTCAAAGGCCAATCTGGGCTACTAGGAAAGACTTATCTGGAAAATAAATCAAAATTAAAAACCCAATAAGGCTCTTTCCCAGGGCAACACTGCTGAGAATGACTGTTGATCCCTAGAAGCTCTGAGCACAGAACTTGACCATGTACAGGGCCTGAGCTGGACCATGCGGGGGTGGGGGACTGAGCTGGCACCACAGGGACTGGAATTGTCAAGTGAGTTCCTTTGAAAGAGTTAGTGATGAAATAAAAAATTAAAGCTAGATCTTACTTAGTAGGTTCAATTTTCTAGGAAAAATGATATAAAGAGATATAGGACCCCAGACTCTTTAGCACACCCACAAAAATAGCATGTAATGTCTGACAAATCTCTTTTATATGTACCAGGAATTTGAATTGAACCAGGGATTTTCTGCAGGACATTATTCACAAGGGCTCTTCTCATCTACACGTGACCCTTCATTATATGGCCAAGGTCTTGATTTCTACTACCTCAGAATCAGGGCTAATACCATGATTTCGTTTGCCAGGACACAATGGAAGACACTCTGGGAGATCTGGGCTGAGGCATTACACACACTCCAGTTTCCAATGATACCTTCTTAGGATACCATCCTTAGCACAAACGACTGCTGGGTCAAAGGAACCAAGGGGCCATTCCAACAGGGCAGTCACCAACCAACCCAGCAACTAAATGTGGCTTCATGAATGAGCCAGGTGAGGCACCTGGAGATCCACCCACTCAGCAATATGAACTCATAAGCCACTGAAATGTTTGACTTAAGCAATATTTGTAATAATTTGTTGTGGTTCTTGTTGTTGTTAAGACTGATACAGATGTATGTGTTATAGGATATGTGCTATAGGACAGTTAAAAATGTGCAACTATGCAAACCTACTGAGGGAAAAAAAAACAGCAACAGAAAATAAGAACCAGAGCGTTTACACCAAAGAACTCAGTGCACAGCCCCCATCTCAAAAAACAGGAGAGAGCTCTAACACAGGATTCACTCAAGATCCAAAGTGTTCGGGTGCTAGGCCAGGGCTTGGCAGAAGAAACCTTGCACATAGGAAGATGTGAATAAAAGCCAAATAAAATGAGAAAATAAATTATAGAAAAAGGTAACATATCAAAAATGAAAGTCAAAGTAATTATTGGTTAGCAAAGGAAGAATAGATTCAAATGAAAATTTTGTAAGATGAGTTAAAAGAAGGAAAACAGCCAAGAACATAAACAAGAAATTAACAGATAGTAAGAAAATGCTGAAATGGGGGCTAAAGAGGTGGCTTGGGAGTTAAAAGTATATACCTCTCTTCCACCAGACCAGAATTTGGGCACCAGCATCCATGTATAGAGACTTAGAACTGCCTGTAACTGCAACTCCAGGGGGCTCCCGTGAACACTATACTACAATTAAATATAAAATAAATGTTTAAAGTAAAAAATATATATTGAAATGGAAAACAAAAATGAAGGTCTGGCATGTTTATTGACATTAAAAAGGATTGCTTGCACTTTCTTCTAGGTTATACTGACAACACAGAGAATGCTCCTCAAATTAAACAAAACTTTACTGCACAACTTGAAATCCACCAACCAGACCCCTGCCCCCAAGCTCCCAAGGACTAAACCACCAACCAAAGAGTACACATGAAGGGACTTATGGCTCCAGCCACATTTGTTGGGCATCAATGGAAGGAGAGGTCCTGTGAAGGCTCGATGATGCCCCAGTGTAGGGGAATGCCAGGCTGGGGAGGCTGGAGTGGGTGGGTGGATGGGGGAGCACCTCATAGAAGCAGGGGTAGGGAATGGAATAGGGAGATTTCAGGGGGGGGGTCAAGGAAAGGGGATTACATTTGAAATGTAAATTAAAATTTTTCTAATAAAAAATTAAGAAAAAAAAGAAACATAGCCTAGTTAGAGCTTTTAGACTGATTAGATATAAAGTCAAATCTTAATCTAATTAACATCATTAGAAACGGGGAAATAATCCCCCAGGGCATCTAGGCCAAAGGTCAGAGGAGCCAATTAACTTTCAAGAGCAAAAGTCTGCTGTCTGAGAATATGGTAGTAAAGCCAGCACCCGGAAGCCACTGTTCACAGGAATGTAGAGATACTGGACCAGATGAAGAAAAGAGGTGACAAGAAGGTACCTGCTATGGTCCTCCAAGCTTATGTCTTGATGGGGCTACAGAGGCTGGGGTAATGGCTCAGTGGTTCAGAGCCCTTGTTGCTCTTGTGGAGGCCCTGGCATTGATTCCCAGAACCCACGTCGTGACTCACACAACATCCATAACTCCAGTTCTAGGGCACTGGATGACCTCTTCTGACTTCCTTTGAACACTGGAGATGGACATGGTACACACACATACATGCAGGAAAATAAACTATACACATAAACTAAATCTTAAAACAAAAAATAGAACCTCCAAAAAGCGAACAACCAACAAACACATCATGCACCATGCACGCAAGGGCCAAGGTGTGCCATCCTCATGAGGCCCTGAGGTGCACCTCTGAAAATGAACTTTCTTTAACTCAAAGCAAAAGGCTGCACTGTAAGCAGTTAGTGTATTCAATGCGTACCTCAAGACCGCGTGGTGAGGGTCCCTGAGTCATGCATCCACTGTATGTTTTGATTAGGAAGCAGTCCTCAGGGTGTATCAGTACAGGTGCAGGAAGAAGGTAGAATAAGTTCATGTATTATCATATAGGTGATAGGTAGAATTCAATAATTAGACTAATAATTAGTGAAACATTAGAAATCAGCAAACAAAAGCAAGACATGGCTATATATTCCCGTACCTCTAACACTGGGGATAAGGAGACAAGAGGAACATGAGTTTGAGGCCAGCCAGGGTGACAGAGCAAGAAAAGAAGAAGGAAGAAGGGAGGGAGGGCCTTAAACAAGGGGATAAAACCATTAAGTGGAAAGATGAAGAACGCAGGCAGAAGAAGGGTTAAGCACTAAGGCAATCCACCAGAACAGAAACTGAAGTCAACTTTCAAATATAATTTTATGTGTATGGGTGTTTTGCCAGCATATATGCATGTCCACCTCCCAAGTGCCTGGTGCCTAAGAGGGACAAAAGAAGATGACAGATCCCTTGGGACTAGAGTTACATACAGTTGGGAGGCTCAGGTGCTGGAAATCAAATCCAGTTCCTCTGGTGTTCCTGAGCAGTAAGTGCTCTCAACCACCGAGACAACCTCAGCACCGAGACAACTGCAGCATTCCCAAACGGAAGCCTTTCTTACATCAGAAATTAAAATCTCAACCATAGTGGAAAATGTATGGAGAAACACAGCAAAACACAAAGACAAGTAATTACAACATGAAATAACATGATTGGGTTGTGCTTAAATACACTAACTGTATCAATGCATGTGAAGGGCCAACATCACACTTTAAAAAGGGAGGTTTTCAGCTTGGCTCGAAAATGAGTAGACTCATTATACGTTGTATATAACCAACACCTAAACCACAGTGACTCCGGAGGTCTAGACCAAATAGAAGGGTAAATTAAACTAAGACAGCTAATGTTGAGATTATGATATCAAAACAATTTCACCTTGTAGAAACATTACATGTGACAAGAAAAAGTCGTAATTCTCAAAGCCTTGACATCGGAGATTGTGAGAAACTGCTCCAAGAAACCATCGATCAACACAAAACACAAAATTATAGGGAAAAAATATCAAATTAAATAAAATCAAATGGATTTTATTTTTACTTGCCACTCTCAGTACAAATCAAGGAGGAAGGCAGAAAGAAGGGTGATGACCTAAGCTGGTAAAACAGTATGAATAGGGTAGATGTGAGGACTCTGTACACTGATCATCAATATGCCTTCTGGGCTTCAAGATGGCTCAGCAGGCGGAGGCACTCACCAGCATGCCTGACTAGATTCAAACTCCAGGACTCACATGGTAGGAGAGAACTAAGTCCCACAAGCTGTTCTCAGACCTCCACACATATAATGGTATGCTTGAGTGCATATGTACTCACATACAATAAATATGTACATGCAACTTTAAAATTTAAAATAATATATATATATATATATATATATATATATATATATATATATATATATATATATATATATATATATATATACCTTCTTTCCTACTCCACATAGAACGACCAGAAAAAAGGCTGGAAGAAAAGCAAGCATGAGAGACTGGGGATACAGCTCAGTAGGAGAGCATTTGCCTTGAACCAGGTCCAGGTTCAAGTCCTAGCAACACACACAGGCACACACAATTAAGTCCCATCAAACAATTGACATTCAAGCAGCGAGGAACGAACAGATGATTCATTTAAACTGTGCTGAGTTTGTGAGAGAGAGAGAGAGAGAGAGAGAGAGAGATTGATTTGATTTCTTGCATCTCTCACACACAAATATGTTTTCATTGGAAAGGCCAAAACTACATTAATGCATTAAATAAGAATGCCCTGTGCCTTTGTAAAAACAAAACAAAAAAAAAAACAAAAACAAAAACAAAAAACAAAACAAAAAACAAAAACACATAACACATTTTAAAAAAAAACTATCCAAACCCATAAATTTAAAAAAAATGAGTTCCAGTGATATTAAAGTTGAGAATTTCTGTCCATCAGAAGACATCATAGGTGGGGAAAACAAGGCACAAACTGGGACTACATCTTTGTAATCTAGAGAGCCAGCCAAAGGTGAACAGCTGAAATCCTTACGTTAATAAGAAAGAGAAAATCTGAGTTTTAAAATGAGCACTAGCTGGAGGACACCACTGAGACCCAAATAGACGGGCAGCAGTCAAGAAATCTCTTATGGCTTATGCCAGTAAGGACGGGAACTTGGAAAGATCACCAATACTGATTCACCCGGAAAAACAACGTGCTCAGCTGCATCCCCAAATCAATGTCTTCTGACCACAATTAGAAATAGCCTGTACCTGAGTGCAGGGTAAGAAACACCCTGAACCTCACTCCATACAGGAGCCCAGTGAAACTGGTTCAACAAAATAGCCCTTGCTCTTACGATATATGACACACACTGATGTTTTCTGGTTTTTCACACCCTCACTGTAGGATTCACACAGCCACTCGGATGGATTCCTTACCCTGAAGCTTCATTGTGGCTTTCCCAGGGTAGAGTAGTGTACTGCTGTTTCTTTCGAGCCTGCAAGCTCCTCTCTTTTGAATTCTATTTTGAGCCCATGGTTTTTCTTCACTTTCAGGAACCTGTCTCAAGTTGAGACAGGGCCCAGATGCTCAGATCACACATCCATCCTCTTGGCAAGTAGCTGTTGGAGTCAACAACTTCAGTCGCAGCATCTGACATTCTAGACTCCGGTTTTGCCATGGTAACATCTGTGAGGTCTCCAGGTAAGCCAGTACTCATTCCCAAATGCCTACAGCATCTCATTGGTGGCCTCCCTCTGAGCACTCACAGACCTGGGATGGGCAAGCTTCGTGGATAGATTGATGCAGATCCGGCTGAACCCTGGAGACTTCCCATGCTCCTAAACCTCCTTTGTTTCCATAAGGATGCTGTTGCCACCATCTGCTAACCTGACTTTCATGACTATCATGACCCACAGTTTGAAAAGTCACCTCCCAATAGAACCTTTCATCTGATGTCTCAGGAACCCATCTATGATGACCATTTTTCATAACAGGAAGCAATATGGAGTTAGCGGGGGGCCTGCTTTCTGGAGACAGGGTAGTTAAATATTCACAATGGATGATTATAGGGAAGTAAGTCATGATCCATGCATAAATATAACAGGGGTAAATATTGAATGAGTACAGGTGATTTGTAAAAGAACAAACAATATACTCTCATCATACTCAAAAATAAAAATGAAATGTTTTAAGGAAATAAGCATATACAATAAAGCTATCTTTAAGACATCAGAGAAAACATAAAGCTAAAATGCACGGCATTGGCTAATCTCAGGTGATCAGGTTAGGTGAGAAGACAGTTTCAATAATATTTTTAAATATTTAACATTCATTCATGCATATTTGTTTAGACCAAATCCACCCTCAAGTTTCAATGATATTTACCTCGTTCAGCTTTCTAAAGCTGGGATACTGAGTTCATCAGTGTTTGTCAGAATTCCTCAGAATCTCTAATCATATTATCCTTATTTATATTTCTACAGTCTCTCTGACTACCCCCCACCCCCACAATCCAATCCATCCCTGAATGGAAGAACTGAGACCTGATAGAGTCTAAGACTCTTGTCACATACATGCCAAAGTCAGCCAATATGAAGAATAACTGGCCATATCCACTGGGCTAGTGGATTCCTGGCTGCAGCCTCTAAAGAGGACAGAGCACCTGATCTCTACTGAACCTCTCCACTCTTCCCCTACCCGTGGAACCACTGGACTCATTCCTTCCTCTCTAAAGCAGAGAGCCAAATGCCAGCATCCTGTCTGTGTGAACCTCTGCCATGATGGCAACTGCTCTTCTGTGCCTTCCTTGCCTTGAGAGACTGACTGCTTTAAAACCATGTTCAAAAAGAAGTCCGTCCTTGTTTCTGTTGCAGGTGGGGCACAGTGATACAATGTAACCAGTACAATAAGGAGTAGCATGTATACTTACAGGAGAAATAGTCAGTCAAGACATTTATTTCATTCCCAAGTTTGTTCTCTGTATTAAACACTGTATAGTTACTTCTCTGTGGCTATGATAAAAGACCATGACCAAGGTGTCCTAAGGAGAAAAGATTTTATTCTGGCTTGCAGTTCCAGAAGGATGAGACCATGACAGCAAAGAGGCAAGATGAGGAGCAGGAAACTTTGTGCTCACTTCTTCAAACAGCAGGCACGCGCCAGAGAGAGCCACAGGGATGGGGGAAATTGGTGTGGTTTCACATGTTTGGCTAGTTCAAACACTAGAAAGAGGCCCGAGGTAGCAGCAATCCCACTGGGGGTTTGCCTGAGTCAGCCAGGCACAGGGGCGCCAGGCCAAATGGCCCATTACTCTCTTTGCATACCTTTCCTATCTCTACAACCGGTCAATTCCTGGGATGAGTCAACATCTTTTGTTCAGGTTTGTTCGGCCATGCCCCAAGCCTAGGTCTGCATGAAGACTTACCTGTGCATGTCTCAGGCCTAGGTCTACAAACCTTAAATCCTCCTCAGCAACTGGTGTTTAAACTATAGGCCTCATATATTGTTTTCTTTCACATGCAGCCCACAAGAGCTCCAAACTCACTATGTATTTGAGGATGACATTGATTGACTTCCTAATCCTCCTGCCTCTACTTCCTTCTACTTCCTGAGGACTGGAAAGGTGTGTGTCACCGTGCCCAACTTCCTATAAAAACTTACTGTTGCTCTTATGTTGTTTAGTGATGATATATATAGGCACTGGATCTTTTCTTTTTTTAATTAGATATTTACTTTATTTACATTTCAAATGTTATCCCCTTTCCTTGTTTCCCCTCCGAAAACCCCCTATACTCTCGCCCCTCCCCCTGCTCACCGACCCACCCACACCTGCTTCCTGGCCCTGGCATTCCCCTACACTGGGGCATTGAGCCTTCACAGGATCAAGGGTCTCTCCTCCCACTCATGACCAACAAGGCCATCCTCTGCTACATATGTGGCTGGAGCCATGAGTCCCACTATGTGTATGTACTCTTTGGTTGGTGATTTAGTCCCTGGGAGATCTGGGGTTCTGGTTGGTTCATATTGTTGTTCCTCCTATAGGGCTGCAAACCCCTTCAGCTCCTTGGGTCCTTTCTCTAGCTCCTTCATTGGGGACCCTGTGCTCTGTCCAATGGTAGGCTGTGAGGATCCACCTTTGCTGCAGACCCTTTTGGTCCCCTGTCTGCGTGGATTGGGTCTCTGGAGGCAAGTGGGCAAGAAGTCGGCGAAAGTAGATGACAAACAAAGACTACACGAGAGGGTGTGTAGAATCTGAGTGTATTTTCACAAAGTGAACACCAGTCTTATATAATACAGAAAACAAAGGGGTAGGATGTCATGGTAGGCAGGCAAAATACATTGAAGTTACCTGACACAAAACAAAGGAATGACTTCAAAAGGACTTATAGGAACCAGGTAATATTTACAGTAAAGATAAAGCAGCTCTGCCTAGGGTCAGCTAAGGATTTCACACCCTAGTCACAATTTGTGCTACTCCTTTGAGCCTTGTGAAAGCTAGCACCAGGGAGTTCTGCTCTAGCAGACCTTCATGAATAATGTAATACCAGACACCCCCCCCCCCATTTCCTAGGCCTTGGTAAATTCCTGTATGAGTGTAACTTGGATGTTCTTTTTAAGTATCTGTAGGGAATCTCCATTTGTCAGAAGAATTTACCAACTTGCTTCTAATATGCAATGTAGCCTGCTATACCTGGCTGTAGTGAAGAATCTAAGTATATACTTTGCTAAGCTTGCCTTGAGATTTCTAACTCTTATGTAGTAAAATACTGTAAGAAAGCATGCAAGACCCTCCACGATATTGCAGAGACAAATCTGGGGCATTCAAGCTATGGGAATGACAAGCTTCCAGGAAGATGGGTTTCCTTGAAACTCTCTGCCTCAGGACTGCTTCCAGGTTTTTTGGCCTGCCAAGCAAGTCACTACTGGAGTGGATGTAGCATGTATTTTAATTTGAGTTAGGTTAACACTTCAACTCCCTAATTTTTTGCCTTGATTTCACCAAGCATCTTGCCTTCAAGTATTGTCCCTGGCTCAATATTTATTTCCACCCTGTTTGAGATCCTTTTATATTTTTTTACATGTATTTACTTGCATGTGTGAGCCCATGTGGGTCACAGTGCATGTGTGGATGTCCGAAAACAGCATGTCAGAACTTCTTCCACCATGTATGGTGGTTTGAATAGGAATCACACCATAAACTCCTGTATTTGAATGCTTAGACATTAGAGAGTGGGAATACTTGACAGGGACTAGGAAGTGTGGCCTTGCTGGAGGAAATGTATCACTGGGGATGGGCTTTGGGGTTTCAAATGCTACAGCCAGGCCCAGTGGCTCATTCTTCCTGCTGCCTGTGGATCCTGAGATAGAACTCTTCTGCATGCCGCCATGCTTCCCATTGTAAGGTCCATGAAGAAGACCCCACTCGAGTCTCAGGAGTTCGCGCACCCAAGGAATCACGAGAGACCATCTTGATGTAATATACATGAGGGAGGTTTATTCACGAAGCTCCGCAGGGCGACACCCACCCCATGCAAGAGGTAGAAGAGTCAACCACGAGGCTGGAGAACTAGAAGGCTTATATAGTAAATGGGGTAAGGGGGTGGCGCTGTTTCACATGATTGGCTAGTTCAAACGTCAGCAAGAGGCCCCCAGGTAGCAGCGATCCCACTGGGGGTTTTCCTGAGTCAACGGAGGCCAGTCTAAAGGGCCAATTACCTTCTTGCATACCTTTCCTATCTCTACAACCGGTAAGTTCCGGAATTAATCAACACCTTTTATTGTGACTTGTCTGTGTCTGTCTCAGGCCTAGGTCTACAACCCTTAAATCCTCTTCAGCAAACGGTGTTTAAACTTTAGGCCTCATATATTATTTTCTTTCATTCCCCTCTTCTTCTACTGGATAATTCTAATCTTAGAATTTAAAGGCCTGTATCTTTTTCCCTAGCTATGCCTTGATACTGATGTCTCAAAACGAAAAGCTGCACTGCACTAATTCTTGCTCTAATAAAGGCGACTAGCTTATTTAACACACATGACATGGACCTATAATTAAAAGCAGAAGCAGTAGCAAAAGGGGTCCCATAAGAGTAGAGAGTAGGGTGGCCTTTCCACAGAGTCTCAAGGTTTTCTGCGTGATAGCATCAAATGTAGACCAAATCTCTAACTTGGAAGAGATGTGGGGCTTGCAGGTCTCCGGTCTCCTTCTCTTGAGTAGGCCTTCTGTTTCTCTGTTCGCTGTCTCACTCACTTGAGTGCCTTGAACCTAGAGAACAAAGGCTGGGAAAGCAGCATGTCAGCACTATGTACAGAGGTTATTTTTACCAGTGGAGAGGGTTCCCCATAGAGTAGTTTATTGGGGGGGGGGGGTCAGACCAAACTGTCCAAGGGTGTTCTTAACCCTGAAGGGCACAAAGGGAAGGAGTGTTATCTAATCATTAAAGCCAGTCTCCGCTGTCAATTTTCTTTAATGGGTCTACTTATCTTCTTTACCTGTCCTGAACCTTGGAGCCTGTATGCACAATGTAACTTCTAATCAATCCACAATATCTTGGCATGATCATAGTGTAAGCCATCCCTAACTAAATGCTTTCCCTTATCAGAGCTGCCTTGGTCATGGTATCTCTTCACATGGTATCTCTTCACAGCAACCCAACACTAAGACAATATAGGCCCCCAGTCTGACCAAACTCAAATCATCAGGCTTGGTGGCAAAGCCTTTGCCCATTGAGCTACCTGGCTGGTCCTGTGTGAGATTTACCATGCATATGTTGGATTTTTTTTTTTAACGGTGTGTCACAGATTCCTAAAAGTCTAAATATTTTTCCATCGTTTTTCTCTGTGTTCCTTGATCCTTCATACTGAACTTGGAGTTCATGTGCTCCAATAGCACATTCACTTTCCTGCTGTTTACACAGGGACTTGTTAGTTATTTCTAATGTTCTCTAGTTCTCTACAGCTTTTCCTTCTCCAGTTGAATTTCCTGTTCTGTTGTTTCTATGGGTCTCTTTGGCATCATGGGCCATCTTTCCTTGAGAACACTTCTTTGGCTCTCAGTAAATGTGTCATGCAAATGTGTGCTGTGTCCTGGGCCCTGACAGTGCTACACCATATCCCTGGGCTTCTCTTTGAATTCCTTAGAAAAGACTGATGCCTGTATATCAGTGGTTCCTCGTCCTGGTTAATCGCAGGGCACCTCGGTGTTTGCTTCCTTGCTTGCATCTACCCTGCACACACATGATGTCGGGTCCATGTGCAGAATTACAAACTTCTCTTCTCTGACTTGCCTTCCTCGGGTCTCTGTCCCTACCCAACATACAACACCCCAGCACATAGGGTTCCCCTGACCAGAAAGACTCAGAAGCTCCTACTATTGGACTTTAGCCATCTGAATCACATGGTCACATAGTCAGCCACTGGGAATTGTCCCTAGCATTGAGAAGAAGAGAAATATTTTAAAAACAGCTAGAAAGATGGTTAAGAGCACTGACAGCTCTTCCAGAGGTCCAGAGTTCAATGCCCAGCAACCACATGGTGGCTCACAACCATCTGTAATGGGATCTGATGCCCTCTTCTGGTGTGACTGAAGACAGTGACTGTGTACTCATATACATAAAATAAATGGTTAAAAACATATTAAAAAAAAACAAAACATTTCCCAATTAAAAAACAGACCAATGGCATACTGTCCCTATGGAGTCCCAGGTTCTGTCCCTTCTATGATCAGTCACACACTTTCCAAAATCTTCAAGTTGGTTTCCATGTTCTGTAGAGTTACTGTCTGTAATCAGTGGGCAGAACAGGGTGTAATAGGTACCATAGGGTTTCCCCAGCCTCCCATTACCTGACTCTAGTTAGCCTTTCCTCCCCACCACTCACCCAATCACATGTTGCAAAGTGGCCAGAGATGCCCTCTTACTTTCCTCTGGATGGATAAGCATCCCACGAGTGCTTGTGGCTCTCTGCCCACCACTCTGACTGATTCACGTTGGAGAGTCCCAGACTGAGTCTCTTTCCTGAGTTACTGACCCCTCTGCAGATCATCTGTTATCACATGCAGGTCTCTCTTTCTAGACCACAGGATAGCCCACACAAAGTGGCAGCTCACACCCTCAGCACTCTCACTTGCTCCTCCTCCACTCCCAACATTTTCCAATGATTTCCACCACCACATGGCCCAACACTAGAAAATCCTACCGTTACCTTGGACTCTCTTCCCATTGTTACCTGACATTCCATCTGCCAGATCCATCTCCAAATACCCACAGTTCTTTAGCTTTTTTTTTAAAGATAGATTTGATTGATTGATTGATTGATTGATTGATTGATTGTATATGAGTGCACTGTAGCTGTCTTCAGACGTGCCAGAAGAGGGCATCGGTTCTTTGGCTTCTTTATCATTCACTCCACCACAGCTTGCTCCAAGCACCCTCTGGGTTATCTGGGTTACAGCCTGTCACTTCATCTGTTCTGTGACTGTGTTTGACTTTACTGTCTTTTAATATGGGCTTTTCACATTGGAACCTGGTGGCCACCTTGCAATTGGGCAAGTTTGTACCATTTTTCCAACAGTAAGTGCTCACAGCTCTGCATCACATTTTGGCAGGTTCCACAATATTTTAAACACTCTCTGTATTGTCCTGCTTTGGTGATCTGAAATATCTCATGTTACTGCAGGAATTGTTTAGGAGAGTGACAGTCACCCCACAGAGGGCAGTAAATGTCATTGACAAATGTGTGTTCCGACTACTCCACTCACCTTCTCCAGAACTTCTGTTCTGCAAACACTGAGATGTGGTCAATTAGCAGCCCTACAATTGAGCCCTGCATCTCTCTGTGCTCAACTGTTAAAAGAGTCCCATGTGACTGACTTTATATGTCAACAGCTAGATATGGTTAGGCTTAGTGAGAGAGGCATGTCAACAGCCAAGAGCAATCTAAAGGTTTACCTCTGGAAGGAAACAGGTAAGCCATGAATGCAGATGTAAAGGCATATGCCAGTAAACACTCGAATGACAGGGATGTTGGAACAGTCTTGATAGAAGATCAAAGCAACCATTAAATTCCTTTAAGCCAAAGCTTCATCCAGAGCAAGGATCCAGTTTTCTTCAGTTAAATAAAGGCAGAGATGGCTAGCAAGATGGTTTAGTGGGAATAGGAGCTTGTTGCCAAGCCTGCTGACCCAAGTTCAATCCCTGGAGCTCACCTGGTAGATTTCAGAGCAGACTCCCACATGTGGTTGTCTTATGCATATGCATATTGTGGCACACACATGCCACCCCTCCTGAATAAATACATATTAGGATTGTTTTTTTATTTATTTTTAAATATTAAATAGAGGTAGGCATATATGACAAGCTGCAGAAGGCAAGTGCGAATCTGACTGAGGTTATGTTGTGAGAGCTAAGGGGGAAAGCTGTCTCCCTGAAATCAGTACAAGGTGAGGAAATGTGGGCGGAATGAGAAATGCACCTACGAGCTCATTATTTTAATGCATGGACATTAGCTGGCAATGCTAATTTTGCAATCGTAGAAACTTAAGGAGGAATGCCTAGTTAGTTGGAGGAAAGGTTCACTGCAGGAATGGGGTGGGGTGGGGGGTCCTGTCATACAGTATTCCCAGCTGCTTTGCCTTGTCCCTACCAGCCTGAAGTGAGCAGTTCTCTCCATTGTGGACTCCCACTGGCATGTTTTGCCCAAGCCTATGAGGCCACATGACCACAAACTGTACCCTCTGAAGCTGTGGGTCAGATAGCACCTTCCTTCCTAGAGTTGTTTCTGTTGAGTGTTAGTGCTGGGGTGGAAGCTGTGTTAAGTTGTCCAGATCTAGATGAGAAGACTGAGCAACACACACACAACAGGCTCTCAATGTTGACAGAGCACCCTCTGTAGGCAGAGGATGACATCTAAGACTCATGGCTGGAGAAAAGGACAGCGCCTGGCTCTAAAGCTGCGAAATGCAGGCAAACTCTCTTGTTAGAGGCTACTGGGACTCTGGAATTTTCCATCAAAGCCAGGATTGTTTCCCATTCTGACATCCAACAGCAGTCAGAAAGGAAGCAAAATCTACCTGCCTGTACCCTATAAATGGAAAACAAAGCCCGAATGGTCACATCTGTTTAGGGTTTAGTGACTATTTCAAGCCCATGGTTAAGACATCCTGCCCTGAGAAAGACGCCTTTCAGAACTAGCTGTCAGCACACCTGGATACCCAAGAGCTCAAATGGTGACAATGAAATTAGCATGGTTCTCATGCTTGATATTACTACATCCGTTCTGTGAGCAGTGGCTTAAGGAATGATCTTGATATACGGTGATTCCTTTGATGAATCTGAGCAAAGTCTACAGAAAGCTGAGTAAAGGATTTATGACCTAGAGGCCACTGAAGTTCATTATTCATGGAAGGGGATCACGTGACATTCTGTCTCTAACTCATTTCATCCATTTGTACCCAAACTAGGATGTCCTTCCACAAGAAACAACTGCTTGATGCATATTCCGACACTTAAAGTCTGGCAAAAAGTAGGTGGTGAACAAATATCTGTCAACTAATAGAAGGAACGTGAGAAAGGTGAATTCTGAAGAATACACTGCTTAGTGAGTGACTACTGTCCATAAACACTTGGAAGATAGTCAAAGTGACTAGTCACATGGGAATGCAAATTAAAGCCACAGGGAGGGCTAGGGAGACGGTTCAGTGGTTAAGAGCACATACTTCTTTTCCAGAGAACTTGAGTTCCTTCAGTTCCCAACATTCTTGTGGGGCAACTCGCAACCACCTGTAACTCTAGCTTCAGGGGATCTGGCACCCTCTTCTGGCCTTCATGAGCACGTGAAATCATATATGCACATGCATGTACACACACACACGCACACACAATCTTTCTAAAGACACAGTGAGCTTCTACTTCAAACCCCTCTCAGATGACAGGGACAGAATATAGGGAGAAACTGGAGCATGCATCCAGTGCTGGTGAGACAGGAGAATGTGCAGTTGGAAAGTCTGACAGTTCCTTAAGATACTAAATAAAATACCACAAGACCCAGAATTTCTACACTTTAGTACAAACTCCAAGACAACCAAAATCATGTGTTCACACAGAACCTCCTGAAAGAGGAACCAACATGTTTGCTGACTGAAGACTGATGTGCCAGAGCCACACAGTTCGATTTATTTATCGAGGAAAGGAATGGCACAGTGATAGCGAATACCCTTGAAATCCTGGGCCAGTTAAAAGGATCCAGTCACATCTGTATGCAATATTCAGAACAGGAAAACATAGAGAAGTAGAGAACATATAGCCAAAGGAGTTAGAGCGAAGGTGGTAATAAATGGGGGTAAAGGTTAATGGTGATGGAATTTGAGTGGCTACTAAATATAATTTAAAAAAAAAACCCACTGAATTATAAACTTCAATCAGACAAGGGTGAATCTTATCTCAACAAGATTTCAACAGTGGCACCATTAAAATGATAAATATCAGTTTACTCTAGTTGGTCCATTTTATTTTGTATCAATGGTGCCTCCTTCATCTGTGATTTTTTTCCCAACTTCCCAATCCCAGGATCTAGCACATGATCTATTCGTTTATTCTAGAACATTGTGGCCAAGTTTTCCTTCTTGAATTCTAAACATCTTGACCAAACTCAGTCTATGCCTCATATTACTCTTCTTAAATAAAATGAAGATCAGGTGTTCCTCGCAAAGCAGATACATGTTGATTTCAGTGACTGCTCAGAACTGGATTTTTCTTCCCAGTTCATTAGTTTCTGTAACACTAGGTTTTCGAAATCCAGTTAAAACATGTGACTTTTGTCCTGAGAGAAAGAGAGAAATAGTTTAGACTGCTGTGATAATAATAAGCTATTCTTTATTGCATTCTGGCCTTGCACACAGCATTCAGTTACATACCTTACTTGTGGTAATTTAACCAAATTTCACTATCTAAGGAGAGCACTGCCTCCTTTTTATTACTGAGGAGGTACAAGTATGCTCAATAATTGGCCCAATATCAACACTACTTACTGGCAGTAATAATATCCAACCCTACCCACACAGTTGAACATCTGTGTGGAGGGGGCGTCAGCAGAAGACTGAAGTACTAACTCTTCCAACTACATCAGCTACCAATTAAGAAATATTCCTAGAATTGAATCCCATGCTATAAGTATTGATGATATAAACCCAAACCCAAGTAAATAACAAGATAAGACCCCAGAGATTACAGTCTAACATGGGAGATAAGTGCATAACCAAACAATAGAAGAAACAGCATGGTAGATGTAGTTTGAATGAGATGTCCCCCATAGTCTCCTGTATTTGAATACCTGGTCCTCAGTTGGTGGTGTAAGACCCCCGGAAACAGGGCCACTCAAGTTCCAGGAAGAGCTGGCACCCCAAAAACTCAAGAGAAACTGCTTGATGCAAACCGCATGAGGTTTATTGTCAGCTAGCTGAGGACGAACTCCTTTCACCGACCCCGAGTGGTAACAGTAGGGGCTTTTAAAGGAAAGAGTGAGGAGTTGGGAGGAGTTGGGAGGAGTTGGGAGTGAGGGTGAGCTACAGCTCTTCTTTGTGGAGTTTATCTCCAAGTCCTTGACCTGGGCACGCAGGCACACACGCCTGGCTAGGTCACCTAAGGTAGACGAACAAAAGGCTTCTTGCTAGCTTTGGAGAACAAAGAGCTTCTTACTGGCTGTATTCTTAGAGATGGGGAAACAGGCTTGGGGGAGCATTTAGGAGCTTTACATTTCGGGGAAGCGCTTTGGGGTCTCACAGTAGCACTGTTTGAGGAGGTATAGGAGGCATGGCCTTGTTGAAGAAAGTCCATTACCAGAGGTGGGCTTTAAGAATTTAAATACTCCCTGCTCACTCCGGTCGCCCCCCCCCCCTCGCTCAGTCCCTGCTCTTTCTGGTCCAAGGATTAATTTATTATTATTTATAAGTACACTATAGCTGACTTCAGACGCACTGGAAGAGGGCATCAGATCTCATTTCGGGTGGTTGTAAGCCACCATGTGGTTGCAAGCCACCATGTGGTTGCTGGGATTTGAACTCATCACCTTTGGAAGAGGAGTTGGGTGCTCTTACCCGCTGAGCCATCTCACCAGCCGGAGCGAGCGGGGCCAGTAAGCAAGCGGGGCAGACCAGAGAGAGCAGGGTTGACCGGAACAAGGAAAAAAAAAGAATTTAAATAATCGCACCATTTCCAGTTCACTCTTTCCGTTGCATGCTTGTAGTTCAAGATATGAGCTCTCAGCTTACTGGCTCTAGCTACCATGCCTGTCTGCTGCCATGCCTCTAACAAGGATGGAGACTCATCCCCTGGAGCTGACAGACCAAGTAAAGCCTTCTTTCTGTAAGTTGCCTTGGCCACAGCAACAGAACAGAAACGAATGCAGTAGATGTCTACCACCCATTAGAGTGAAGTGGTTTCACTGTCTGCTGTAGAATCTGCGGAAGGATAAAGAAAGGAAAGCACCCAAAAGCCAATGTTTCTCTCAGATGAAAGAAACCATCTGTGTTGTGAATTATGAACTGAAACTGTCAAAAGGCACAGGGCTTGGAAGGGCCTTAGAGTGAGAGGTCCAGAAGGAAGGTCTGCTAAATGGAGTGAAGGCCAGATTGTGAGGGCTGCTGTGTGCAAGAAGTCACAGTACGACTGTGAGGGCCCATGCATGAGAGAAGTCACAGTATAGAAGGAATAATGTGTAGCCACAGGATGGGCTTCCCATGACTATCCTTGCATTCTGAAGAGATAACTGTATGAACTCTGAGCAATGAAAGCAGGATCCCAGACTGGATGCTGTGTTAATAGTTCGTTTAAGGCAGGACGGGAGAGATGGCTCAGCAGTTAAAGACACCGACCGCTCTTCCAGAGGACCCAAGTTCAAATCCCAGCACCCACATGACAACTTGCAACTGTCTGTAACTTCAAGCTCTGACACTCTCACATAGACATATATGCAGGCAAAAACACCAATGCACATAAAGTAAATGTAAATAAATTAAAATTTAAAACGTTTAAAAGAAGTTTGAAGGAGTGAGTTAAACACCTGGAATTTCTTCCTCTTTGAAATATGTAAGCCCTGTGTGGGCTTATGACCATGGCTAGAGGCAGCTTGTCAGAGATACAGAGATACAATGCAAGCTTACATATTTTTAAAAGTTATATTAATCCCATTAAGGGTGTGGGATGTGGCTTGACACTTATCTAACATGCATAGAGCCCTGGGTTCAGCTACAACAAATAACACACATGGCATCAATAGGAAAATTGCATTATTTTTCACAATAAATCCAATGTAAAATTTACATCTAAATCCCCCCCAAAAGAAAGAAAACGCAGATTCCTAAACTCAAGTCTAAACACAATTGAATGTTTAATATTATAGATAAGTGTAATTATAAATGCCAAGTTCCATTAGTAGCTGAACTTGCCACATTTGAAGTATTCCGTAGCCTCTAGTGGCCAGGGGTTACCATTTCAGACACTGCTGATTCCTTCTCTTTTCAACCATTGAAGAATTAATCAGCAAGTTCTTGGTTAACTTATAACAGGTCCACTAATTAATTACACTCATTGTTTTTTGAGAGGAAATTTAAAAGTAGAGAATCACGAATTCTAGAGCATCATCAAAAACCAAAAAATAAAACACACACACACACACACACACACACACACACACACACACACACACACGAACTGCTCTGCAGTTCCGAGCACTTACTATTCTTTCAGGGGACCCAAGTTTGGTTTCCATGAGCTCACAATAGTCTTGTATCTTCCATTCCTGGGACCTAACGCCCTCTTCTGGCATCCACCGGGACCAGGCACACATATGGTGCACCAAGACTGGTAGCTGTCAGGAGACAAGCAAGCCCGGGGATGTGTGGCCCAGTGCTGCATCCACAGCCCCTCAGCAAAGCCCCTTCTGTTTTCCTCGCAGGATTCTGGCTGAGTCGGACACACTGCAAGACCCCCTTGCAGCCGTGTGACCAGTTTCTGGTCAATGTGGCATGCAGTAGAGATGTAAGCCACTTTCAGATTGTAATCTTACAAAGGTGTACTCTCCCCACAGTGATTTGCCTCCATCCTGAGTCGCCTGCAAGCTGGAAGGCTCATTTACTCCACTGTTCAGAAGAAATTCCACAAGGACTCACAGGGCTGCCAGAGAGCGGCCTGCGATCCAGCTCCATCAAGTAGCCACATCGACTCTGACTGCCTGAGCGATGATGTAAAAAAGAAATAGTCCCTTTTGTTTAGAATACTACATTTGAGTCACTTAACAAGGCAGCTTTACGCCCTTTTAAAGCCATGTGAGGAAATACCTGTGAATCCCTAGAAACCAGCATGCCCACAAAGTCAAAAACAACGAGAACAGGAAGCATGCAAAGGAACGCATGACTGACTGGGGAGACCAAGAAATCTTAAGAGCCGTTTCTAGCCGGGCGTGGTGGCACACGCCTTTAATCCCAGCACTCGGGAGGCAGAGGCAGGCGGATTTCTGAGTTAGAGGCCAGCCTGGTCTACAGAGTGAGTTCCAGGACAGCCAGGGCTATACAGAGAAACCCTGTCTTGGAAAAAAAAAAAAAAAAAAAAAAAGAGCCATTTCTATTTCTTTCAGTGTAAAGATGGGAATAAAACTGATCATTTCAAAAAAGAAAAAAAAAAGAGACTACTTTCTTTATAGCAAACGATAGAAATATCTGCCTCTCCAACCTATACTTCTGACCTCCCAGGGGCTGTTGCTCATGTACAAGAGCAGCATGGGACCAAACCAGCCAAAATTTCAGTGAGACGGGTAAGGGCTCATGACGTCCCAGCTTTGGCTGAAAAACTGCTTGGAGAAATCTGGTTTCTGGTGGGGTAGTCCCTGAGAGGCTGTCCAGTAGACTCAGTGAGATTGGAGAGAGAGGTGGGGGGCCGGGGAGGGGGGAAGAGAAGAACATGGAACTGGAGAGATGACTCAGCATGAAGAACACTGGCTGCTCTTACTGAGGACCCAGGTTTAATTCTCAGCATCCACATGGGAGCTCAGAGTCTATCTGTAACTCCAGTTCCAGAGGATCTATTAGCCTTTCCTGATCCTGGAGGGCATCAGTCTTAAAAGCAGTATACAGACGCGTATATACAAGTAAAGTACCCATTCACAGAGAACAAAATAAAAATTAAAACCTAAAAGAAAAAGAACACATAAAACATGAACGGAAATGTGTTTGTTAGAGTTGGAAATAACAGAAGAGCGTGCTGATTAGGTTTTTGTCAACTTGACACAAAGTAGAGTAACCTGCAAGGAATCTCAACTGAGAAATGTCCTCTGATTGGCCCGTGTGCATGTCGGTGGGGCATTTTGTAAACTCATGGTCATAAGGGCCTCGGCCGCTGCGGTAGCGCCACTCCAAGGCAAATGGTGCTTGATTGTATAAGAAAGCAAGCTGAGCAAGCAGGCTATTGTGAGCAGGCCAGAGGGCAGCTTTCCTCTGAGGTTCCTGCCCTGGGTGAGACAAATAAACCTTCTCCTCAAAGAGTTGTTTCGGTAATGGTATTTATCATAGCAATAGAAAACATACTAAGACAAAAAAATTGATATCAGGAGTCTGGAGTATCACTGTGACAGACTTGACTATGCTGTTTTAGGGACGGACTTGTGGACGTGTTTGGAACTCTTAGAAGGATAAGAGTGTGTAGAGAAATGCAGATGGCAGAAGCCTGGCTTGTGATGTCTCAAAGGGAAGCCAAGACTCAACCAAAGCTGTTTATGTGATGTATCTGAATGAAGAATCTATGGTTTCTAGTCAGCTGAGACTGAAGAAACCCTTGTGATTAATAAGAGACTAGCATGGCAGCACAGCACTGAAGCCTTTGCTTACGGGGACAACTAGTGTTGGACAATTAGTTCAGCCACAGCTGAAAGACTATGTCTCAAGCTAGAAGCAGAACTTGATAATATGTAGGAGATTGCCAGATAGTATGGAGAGCATCTAAGGACAGAAGATATTGGTGAAGGTGCAGCTTCAGTTGCATTGGAGACCCCAGCATAATGGGAGTTGCCAAGACCATGGGGCAGCACATACATACTATGTCCACCAAGGATGGCAGCAGGTATGGAATGGAGTTGGCCTGACCCTAGGAGACAAGCTCTGTGTAATATGGATGACACCAGAGAAGTGGAGTTGCCCAAGCCCTTTGGAGCTCGGAAGATCACAAGTCCTAGATGTCAGTCATTGAGCTACAAGATATAGAGTGGCAGTGTTGGATTTTCTTAATGTAACATTTTAATCTTTTTTTAAAAGGAATTATTTATTTATGTGATGTATATGAGTACATTGCAGCTGTCTTTAGACACACCACAAGAGGGCATCAGATTCCATTACACTTGGTTGTGAGTCACCATGTGGTTGCTGAGAATTGAACTCAGGACCTCTGGAAGAGCAGTCAGTGCTCTTAACCTCTGCGCCATCTCTCCAGCCCCCAAAGTTACAGTTTGGATGGCTGTAAGCTATCAAGTAGTAGCTGGGATTTGAACCCGGGACCTTTGGGAGAATGGTTGGCTCTCTTAATTGCTGAGCCATGGCTACTGGATTGGTTTTTCTTAATTATGGTTGATTTATTCCTGGGATCTTCTCTCTTGGAATAAAAAATATGTAATTTATTTTTTATTTAACTTGGGAGATTTTGGAATCTTAAAGAAGAGTTCGATTTTTAAAATGACACTTGGATATTTAAAGTGTTGAGATTTTAAAAAATCATGTAACTTTAATTGAACTGCTTTTTATTATGGTATTAGCATATTTTGTAGATTAAGGAGGGCTATAGTTTGATAGTAATGTTTTTACACTATGCCAAGCTGACAAGGAATCAGAAAGGAAACAAACCATAAGTGTTATTATAAAATTCTTAAAATAACTTTTATCAGCCAGGTCTCTGACCATGACAAGAAAGCCAAATTAACAGCAACAGATCATAGCCATGCATCAAGGGCAAAAGACGTAAGAGGTGGTTTTCAGGAACCTCTAGCCACTGGTCCCATCTGCTCTTGTAGCAAAGGCCCAAAGCATGAGGATCAGAGGAGTTTTGTAAAAGTAAGGGTTGGCAATTCATCCATGAGTCAGTATAGAGAGCGGCAGTTTGCTTGTCCCACCAATGACTCAGGAATAGGTCAGTTGGCTGCTAGAGACTGAAACAATGCTGTCATTCTCTGGTCTAGCTGTGTCTCTTTATCAAGTCCTTTGATGGTGTAGCTGGATTTCTGCGGATGGTCTGCTTGCACGGTGTCGCTGGGTCAAGAACACATTCCCAGGTATTAGAGGCCGGATTCTCTTTGCTATGACGAATTCTGGGAGTCATCTTGGCAGCCTTTACTGCAGTGGGAGTGGATAAATAACAGTGAGTCGATCTCTCTGTAAAGGCTTCAGGTCCTGGATATTCCATTCTTTCCTGCAGACTGCATCTCCTGATTTAAAGGAGTGTGTTCTTAGTTAGGCTTACAGGAAACCATTCCCTGGCTTTGTGATGAATGAACCAGGGTGGAGCAGAGCCTCTGCATCTGTTGCCTTAGAGTGATATTGCCAAATCCTTTTACGTTCCCCTGTATTCCTGACAAGGAGACGATGCCCATAAAGGATTTCATAAACAGAAAACCCTGCTTGGCAGTCTCACCTGCTAGGGCAGCTCTATCTGAAGCCTGTAGCAAAGGCCCAAAGCAGGAGAACTGGAAGAGGTAAATGCAAGGGTTTGACAATGCAATCAGATCTGATTTTTAGCCGGGTAGTGGTGGCACACGCCTTTAATCCCAGGGCTTGGGAGGCAGAGGCAGGTGGACTTCTGAGTTCGAGGCCAGCCTGGTCTACAGAGGGCTATACAGAGAAACCCTGTCTCGGGGGTGTGTGTGTGTAGGGGGAAGTAGATCTGATTTTTAACAAAGCAATTGTTGGGTGAGACTTTCACCATAGTTTATCTGTAATTTTACTGTCTAGTTCACAGACCCCACCTTCCAAGAGCTCCACAGAAGATATGGCTTGTGTAGCTTCCAGAGGACTTTTAGCCTTCCAGCTACCAATTGTATGTACTATCTCTGCCACAAATGCCTACCCAGTGTCTGCCTCCATAAGCAACATGAGTCCCAAACCCAGAAATGATTTCTTTTAGAAGCCATATTACTTCACATGCCCTTTCTTTAAGGGCCTCACATATGTAACCTGAGGATGCACATACAAAGGCAAACAGGAATCTGTAGCCCCTAGCTCAGGGCAGCTCTGGAAAGTCAACACCCAAAGTCCCAAACAGGGCTCCTCCTCCAGCATTCCACTGCCCTCAGCCCATCATGGGTTAGCCCAAGCATAGGTGTCACTCTGTTGGCCAGTTAGTCAAGCTATACAGGGAAGCAGGAATGTAAGTATCATATAAGTATCAATCTTACTTTCCAGAGCCATCCAGCTGACATGAGGTATCTGGTGGAACTGTGTGACAAAGGCAGAGGCAGAGGCAGTGGCCACAGGGATGGCTATATTCATCTTTGACATTTCTACCACTTGCTGGGGCGACAGTCCTCATTTTCAGTCTTAAGCCTAGCCATTTATCTAGTGGCCTGGAGATAATGTGGCTGTAGCAATTATCAGCTCTGCCCTTCCTTTGGAAGCTGGTAGTTTTCACCTTTCTGTCTATTCTGCAGTTGCCCCCCAATGTTGTTAGCATTTCCTTTCAGATGTCCTCAAAACTGCAAGGCAGGCAATTTTCTTAGAGGCTATACAGCATCTAAGAATTCTATGATTTTTTTGCCATATTTATGTCTTTCCCTTCTGAATTGATCAGTCCGTCTTCTTTACATTGGGCTCCATGCTCACAGAGCATAGTACAAATACACTTAAGAGGTGTAAATATGTTCACATTCATCCCACTGCCAGCCACAGCACTCTTGCTGAAGCTCTGAGTTCTGCCCACTCCAGCCACAGCACTCTCGCTGAAGCTCTGAGTTCTGCCCACTCCAGCCACAGCACTCTTGCTGAAGCTCTGAGTTCTGCGTTTTGTGCTGGTCCCCTTGGGCAGAGGATTTGCCTCAGTGGTAGAATTGAGGGTCATCAGAGTACACAGCAAGCTGTTCTATAAAACTACTGCCATTAAAAACCGGGCGTGGTGGCGCACACCTTTAATCCCAGCACTCGGGAGGCAGAGGCAGGAGGATTTCTGAGTTAGAGGCCAGCCTGGTCTACAAAGTGAGTACCAGGACAGCCAGGGCTATACAGAGAAACCCTGTCTCAAAAAACAAAACAAACAAATCCAAACAAATCCAAACAAACAAACAAACAAACCTACTGCCATCAGTAAGATGGTACATCGGGGTCTTTAGGTTTGCCTGTTAGAGCTGTCCTGCCTTCAATGTAATCACAACCTGGCAAGCCTGGCATAACTAACGCTGCAGGGTTTAAGATTTGGAATCACGTAGACGATGTGTGAGCTTTTACACAGGATTGCCTCATAGCTGGCCATACTAGCATTTGTGAACTAGAATTGACCTTTGTAACCCATCAAAATTAACACTGTATATATGGTGTCAACAGTTAAATCCTTACAATCAGTTTGTCAACCTCTGTTACCAAGAGTATTGTAGCACCAAGTGGATGCAGGTAGAGTGGCCAGCCTAAAGCCATAGAGCCCAGCTGTTTAAAAAGGCAAGCTATGCGTAATGCCAAGATCCCAACATCTGACTCATAAAAAGATTATGTCTGGGAGTCTGAAGCCGGTAAGGACCTGCCTGATTTCTTCAAAAATTTTCTGTTGGTCATTTTCCCCACAATGAGAGCTTTCTCCCCATTCTCTGGCTTCCATTCTGTTTTTTCCAGAACAGAGACATTTGGAACCCAAATAGACACCAGCCTCCCAAGAAACTCAAATCTGAAATGAGGGTATGTAGAACTGAATAGAGCAAAAAACCTGCCTGCTTCCTCTCAGGACTTTGGAGTTGCCCCTGTGACAAATGGAACCTGAGATATTTAACCCTTTCTTGGCAGTTTTGTGGAGGTGGGAAAGAGGTTGTTTTGAGATAGGGTCTATGTAGCTCTGGCTGACCTAGAATTTACTATGTAGACCAGATAGGCCTTAGACTCAGTTTGATCCCCTTGTCTCTGCCTCCCAAGTGCTAAGATTAAAGACCAGAATACCTAGTCAGATTAGGGCTTTTACTATAGAGTTTATAACCAGTTCTCCATAGTAAGATAGAGTGTGTATGTCTCCTCCAATCTTCTTTGGTGGCTCCCACCAGGAATAAATCATCTACATATTGGAGCAGTGTAAAGTTATGCTGGTCAAATAGCACAGTGCCAAAAATGGTAAAGAAAAATTTAAATCTGGGCCAAGCTGGTCCAAGTTAATTGACTTTTGTCACTATTTTCAGGAGATTACCATTGAAAGGCAAAAATAGGCTGCTGAGATGGGTGTGAACCTAGAAGCTGGTTCTTTAGATCTAAAGAAAACAGCCTCAGCAGAAGCAAGCCCTGACAGGTGTTGAGGACTGGGGACAGGTGATGCAAAGTTACTGTGATTTACTGCCCCTAAGTCCTGTACTGGACTATAAACAGCAGTCCTATGTTTCTGGCCTGGCAAGAGAGGTATATCCCAGGCTGTTTGATGAGACCAGAGAATTCTGCTTTTTAAGAGTTTTTCTAGGCATTCTAAAGCTCCAACTTGTGCCTGGAAAGGGATACTGCCTCTGGTGAGTGGGCTATCCCTTGTCTTAACTCTGTGACCAGTGGAGGTTGTTTAATCTCAACCAGTAAACCAAGAACTTCGAGTAGCTCAGGCCCTTGTGGCTTCTCAGCCAAGCCAAATAGTCATCATTCCTTTTCCCAGGGGACAGTAGGCATCATCATTTGTTTCTGGTGTTCCCAGGGTTTAGGTTTTCCTGAACTGAGGAGTTAGTTATTTGAGCTTGCAGCTTTCCCAGGTCAACCTAACAGAGGCACTGTACAACCAGGATGGCTTCCCAGGCCCCAACAGCTGGAGATGAGGAAAAGCTGTCTATAGCTCCCACAACTGGTAGTGTCCTTCATGGATTACATCACAACCACGGTGTTCATGTAAGGTCAACTGGCCAGCATTAGCAGCATTCTTTTGACTATATGCTCTTACAGGCCCAATGGAATGAGTCTACTCTTTCTTTCTTTCTTTCTTTCTTTCTTTCTTTCTTTCTTTCTTTCTTTCTTTCTTTCTTTCTCTCTTTTTCTTTCTTTCTTTTTTCTCTCTTTCTTTTTTCTTTTTTGGCTGCTAAGCCTTTTTCTGGTGTCTCTTTCAACTGTCTAGGCTGCTATCACTTGAATCATCCAGCCTTCCTCCTTACCTGACACCTAAGCAGGCATTCTCTGCCTTCTGTGGGTGTTCATTTTCTAATGCCCTTTCTATAGCAAAATGCACACTCGTTCTGAATCAATTTCACCTCTGAACAAAGTGGTCCTATCAGGCTTCCTAGTGACCACAGCCCCAATCTGGTGGAACACTGTCCATGGGTGCCCTGAACCCATGCATTAGAATTATCAGTGCAGCAGTCAGCAAATGTTTTTCTGTTTAATCTTTGATCTGCTTCACACTTCAGTTCCTTGTATCGGGAACTTTCTAAGTCATCACTAGCAACTGAGGGCTTTCATTCAAAACTTTCTGTAACTTTTTTTTACACCTTGCGTTTGATATCTCTGAGCCTTGCCAAGGCTACATTAACCCTTTGTTGTTCCTTGGCTGCTTTTTTAGTCAAATGGACTGTAGACTGAATGTTTCAGAACCTCTCCTAGAATAGTTTCAGGCTCTCCACAAGCCCCAGAAGCATGAGATTTCCCCCCATATTTACTGCCTACCGCCTTTTTTGATTAAAAGAATCTCCAGTTTATCACCTGAACTTCTCCAACTACACACCTCATCATTACTCCAGTCCCAATGGGACTGCCTCAGAAAACAGGCTTTGGATGTCATCTAGAGGTACAGTCCCTTACCCATTCTGAGATAACCAGAATCAGCGGTGAGGGGTCAACAATCTGCCCATGTGATACCCAACTTGGATTTGGATAATAGATTGGATTAAATCAATTAAGTCCCAAGAGTTTTTGTCTTGTATGAGGATGTGATTTTTCCAATTTAAGAAGTCAGTGGCAGAAAAGGTTCTGGGACCTGTCCATACTGGTCAAAATAGAGGGGTCTTCAAATCTTACTGAATGGTTCATCTATTATGATGAGATTTGGCTTTCTTTGCTCTTGCCCACCAGGGTGTAGGGACGTAAATTTCTGAGGGGACTGTTCCAAGTGATGGTTCTACAGCTTACGGGCCTGCTGGCACTGGAAAGGGTAGGGGTGTCAGGGCTCCTCAGCATGTGCTGGTGGCACAGGGAGCAGTGACGGGGTATAACTGTACACAGGTAGAGAGACTTCTGCTGGCTCCTCAGGTATAAGAGGTTTCTTCTGAGGCTTAGGCTCTGGTCTACATTAGAAGACACCATTACCCTACAACCATCCTGATTTTATAGTTCTTTTCCAAGCAGGCTTTTAGCCAGCACATACTGAGAAGACAGTCTCCTTTCACCAACTGATGTAAGGAAACTGGTCTTGGTACTCTCCAACACCTTATTATCTCTATCCAGTGACCCCTCATGGACCCACCTCACCCAAATATACAGCAATCTGTTTCACAAAAAGCTGTTTTCTGGGAAAGCTTGGTATTCACTGTTTACCTCCTGAATAGGCCTACCTTTTGGAAATTCTTTGTAATGTGGTGTAAAGGTGTAGGCTATACTGCTGTCCACCCAGTACATGGTATATGAGTCAGTTAATTGGTTATGATTCCCCACCCTTGCCCAACGCTCAGAGTTCAATGCAGAGCTGCTTTTTGTCCGTTTATTTTTAAGCCAGGTTATTTAAACAGCTTTACAACTCTTAGACAATTATTCTTCTCTTCTATTCAATGGAGTGGATTAATTGGAACCCAAACCAAATCATTCTGGGTTCTTACCAGTCTGATGAGTTGAGTCGCCTGGCTTGGGTGCACATTCAGGAGCTCTGTCCCAGATCCCAAGGAGGGTAACCCATATAAATTAAATGGCTCATTGGCACCAGGCATATAGCTACTCCCGATGCCATGAACCCTCAAAATCCACCCATGTGGGGAAGGCAAAAGTGGTGAAAGCACCTCCTAATCAGAAATGGTACAGGAGACCAAGGGAAGAGAACCAGGAAGCAGTTTTACGTTCCCATACACTAGCCCAGCAGAAAACGGTCTAAAGGCTGAAGGCCATTCAGCTGAACAGGGCCTCTTATATTCCTCTGTTCCCCTGCCCCCACCTACAGCAATCCAGAGTGATATATTTTGATCAGTGATATCAAACTTGTGTAATAGATTGCTTAACTGCAGATGTTTCCAGGTAACTTCTCAGGGCCTTCTACTGTGACATGTACAAGGATAGTCACCACAACTTCAGAATTGAACCCAACTGACCATCGGCAAGGAACAGCTAAACAGATACCTGGATAGCAATCGGGGTGTGGGGAAGGGAAGAGTGTGCAAATGGCAGTCTCTATGAGCTGATATGTCAAGAGATAGATAATATACTACAAAGGGGCAGAAATCAAAATCACACAATACTTAGGTTTGGGATTTTGTTGTTGTTGGTGTTGTCAACTGCTTGTTTAAAAGGGAAGAGAAACCAATAAAATGAGCATTTAAAAGAAGAAAAAAGAAAGTAAAACAACCATTCATACACACAGAAAGGACATTTTTAGAACAGTCTGCCAAGACAGATCCAACACAATTAGCGTACATACTTGGACAGGATAGGACTGAGACTAAGCTGAAGGAGCCTTTGCTTTTAACTCAAATATCTATTAACTTAATTATGATGCTTAATGTCATAATTTCCAGAAGAAAAAAACCAAGTGACAAAGAACCTATTATTCTCCCCTTTCCATTTGTGCGCGTGTGTGTGTGTGTGTGTGTGTGTGCGCGCAAGTGTGACGGGGGTGGGTGGGGGGGGTGGTGGAGCTGTTGTTGGGACTCATTGTTTGTTTGTTTTTGTTTTTCGAGACAGGGTTTCTCTGTGTAGCCCTGGCTGTCCTGGAACTCACTTTGTAGACCAGACTGGCCTCGAACTCAGAAATCCACCTGCCTCTCTGCCTTCTGAGTGCTGGGATTAAAGGAGTGTGCCACCACACACGCCTGGGACTCATTTTGAATGCTCTTCCATCATATCCATTAAGGCAGGGTTCTCTTGGTCAAACCTGGAGATTGCTGGTGTGGCTAGTCTCTCTAAGCAGCTAGCTCTGGGAATCCCTTCTCTGACTCTGGCCACTGGAATCAGGAGGGCAACCACACCCATCTAGCATTTACTCACATTTACCAACATAACAAGCAAGTTAATAGCTGGGCCACCTGCCCAGTCAGAATTTGCTACATTGTCTTTAGCCTTTTGTTAAAAACAAAAGAGAACAAGACTATAACTTACAAGTGTAGGCAACACTAAAAGTCAATTAAAGAGAAGAAGCAGTAATAAAATTAAGTATGTACAACTGCTGAGACCTACAAAGATTCAAAGCAACTAACAAATTTTATTATTTCCACAATAGACAAGGAGAAGACAAAGGAGACAAAGACAACACTGACTCCTACCACAAATGAATGTTACAAGTCTCCAGTGGTTCAACATATGAAAATGTATATAAAGAAAAAAATAACCCAGAGAAATATAAGTATTCAGATATTTGCAGCATAATACAATGTACTTAAAAAACAAACAAAGCAGTATTTTTTGTAATTGTATATGTAACTCTGATGGTAATTTAAAATGCCAAAGCACACCTTTTTCCTCCCCCATAGTCTGGACTGAGGGTTGCAGAATTACAAAAATATACAAATGTTTAGTACTCAGAGACAAATAACTCTTATTTTAATGCATCAAGATGCAAATATTGAATTCAGGAATGCCAATCACTGTTATATGCAGATAAATAAAACTGACCAACAATACTTTTATAATCAAACCCAAGTAACATTATACTAAAATATATATGTATGTATGTACACCAGACCTGTTTTGAATTAAAAAAAAAAAAAAAAAAGGTGCCTTGGTGAAAATGATCCTGAAAATATTCACTGATGAACATTATATACAAAACCTTCTATGTAAAAAAATTAAACTATTTCCGTGCAATTCCATGTGTTCATTCTACCTGAAAACTACTTTCACGCTGTCATGGTCCTAAGGCAATTAATTCTCCTCACAGTGCTGTTTACTCACTCAACACCAAGATCGGCAGCACAGACAGAGGTCACACAGACATCCTGACACACCTCTGAACACTCACTGGGGCTCCACTCACTCTTCACACCAGCAAGTTTATAGTGGGTACAAAGATTTTCCCTAAAATGTAGTTTCTCTAGTCCAGATTAAGACTCGGCACATTAAGAGGCTCAGAAGCCACTTCATTTGGTTTCTCAATAGCCCTAGAAGAATAATTCTGTATTGAAACAGCTAAGCAAGTTGTCACTAAATTAACATTGCATCCTTCACCTGCATAGATTCAATTTGGCTTAGTAGCTCTTTGCCCCAGAACATCAGTCTGGAGTTCACATACACTCCTAAAAGTCCATCTCCTTTACAAAAAAAAAAAAAAAAGATTCTCATAATAGTAGCATGAGAATATATATAGGGTAGTGAAGGTTTCTAAAATCTGTTTGATGAGTTTTAGAGCATTCCTCAGTTGAAGTAGCTCCTAAGGGTCAAGGTATAAATAAAAACAGAAGAGTGAGGTCAATGAAGTTGAATGGGTTATATACTTATATCAAGAATCACTTCTGAATAATAAACAAATGAAGTGACCAGGTACCCCAAGTTACTCCTTTTATAAGCGCTGAGGATCTAAATCATAAAGAGTGAATAACTAAATACACTAAAAAGGATAACAGTCTGAGGCAGGAGTTGTAGGTGTGTAAATATATATTTTATGTGCACACATTGTGTGCATTACTCTCTCTATAATTACATACATATCCACAAGATGCCCTGCAGCACAGTTCAAAAGGCCTTGTCAAGGAACAAACTACGTCTAGCACAGGCCCTAGAGTTTATACCATCTGCATAAGAAACCAATGTGCATGTATTCACAGCATAAACCTCAGCCACAGAAACATTGCTGTTAGTTAGTACTAGGATGGATTCTTTTCCCACCACTATCAATTGGTAATTTAATCACAACATTTCTTACATGTTAATCAAAAATAATAGCAACCAAAACTGCAACTGGATTTTGAATTCACAAGAAAGATGTCTGGTAAGGTAAACAAACAAAGTTCAAGTTCCAGAGCGAGGAATATCAAAACGTTATAAATCTCCCGAGATGCAGTTCAATTACTACATCATTAGAAAAATAGAATCATAGAATGAGCGGCGCCAGCTAAGCACGGCCAACACATTGACCCGTATGTTTATCTCTTTCCTCTTTTGTTTCCAGCTGGAGGTCTCTTCAATTGAAGGAGTTGTCCTCCTGTTCCAAACCCCGCAGATGCAGGATTGGATACCCCAAATGTCAAACCAGCTGATGCCGTGATGCCAGGATTGCTGAAGTTAAACCCAGACGTACTTGAGCTGCCAAAGCCTTATGTTCAGGGAAGAAAATATTCAAATGAGAAGTTAAGTCACAAAAGAGTAGAAAATGCCTATAGCCCTTGAATTTCTAACAAGGAGCTTTAAAGAAAAATAATTTAGCTAACAGCTAAAGAGTGTCTAGCACAGATAACTAGAATATACAGGAAAATTCAAGCTACCAGAAACTTTTTTGTCTGTATTGTAACATGTTTTATATGCACATACAATTGTGTATTATTCTGTATATAATTATATATGTGAATAAAATTACATTACCTACATATTATGTCAGTGTCTTCTTACTCAGACTCACCAAAACCTTTTTAGAAAATACACTCAAGGCATCTGGGCCTGCCCTTAAATCCCAAGCCTTCCAAGAAAACCTCAACCCACCTCAATGTTCAAGGAAATGCAAACAATGTGTATAATAAGAGTCTTTATAATTAAGAGCAAGTGTTCTGGATGCCTGGTTATCTGACAACAGTATTTTGATTCTAGTCCTGATACTATTGATTACAAATCTTACTCTACTGGCACTATTGACTTTAAATACTACTGAAAGTAAGTGAAATTTCCTACATTTGAACACATTTCTTGAACAGTGTCATACCACTATTTTAGATATATTATTTATCTTTACATATTACACATCAGGAAAGTCAGTATTTACAAATATAAAGTAAATGGAAAGGTAAACAAAATTCTGGGTTTTCTACTAGAAGTAGATTATACCTACTTAAAAATGAACACAGAGCCAAGCTAGTCATTATTCATAAATGACCCTACCCCTTAAAATCAGAGGTACTAACAACTGTTTGGATTGAGATGTCTTTTATGTTGGGCTGCCTGGCAGTACAGGCCTACAGTTTCAGCTACAATATCCAGCTGAGGCAGGAACACAAGTGAAAGGCCAGCCTGGGCACTCAGTGAGACCATGGTTCAAAGTGAAAAGTAAAAAGTAAGCTGGAGAAATAGCTCAGTGGTAGAGTGCTTGCTTAACATGGGTAAAAGCCCTAGTTCCCACCCCCAGTACAAAACACAAATAAGAAGTTCTCCTGGATGAAAAACAAACCACCCAAATGTAACTACTGGGTTAATGGGGAAGGAGGAAAAGCCTTAAACCATAAAGTCAGTCACTAGGATTCAAATGAATCTCTAGTTAACTGTTTTTAAGTCAAAAAGTCTCAGTACATACAGCCACCAACAGTAAGGCTATACAATTTAGTTAGGCATACATTCTTTCTCAGAGGAGAAAGTGAATTAGGGATCTTGAAGGGTTACTGAGAGTAAGAACGTGTGTAATATTTAGTTGAATGATTTTACTTTTTAATCTGCCTGGAATTCGGGCAGAAGCACACAAACCTGCACTAAGACTTCCTGAGGGTTTATCTGTTGTTCCAAATCCAAATGTGGAGGCCCCTGTGGTGCCGCATCCGAAACCAGAGCTAGTTCCAAATCCTAGTGGAAGGTAATAGAAAAAATACACAGTGCACATAAAACACAGATTAAAGTGTACTCACAAGAAAACCAACCACCACCACAGGCCAAATAAACCCAATGTTCACAAACACAGCTTACTGAGGCAGCGGGGTACTTTCTACTCTGCATAAGGCTTCTTGAGCAGATTAATTCTAAATAAACACTAATTTATAACTACCCAAACTAGTTTATGACCTAGCAGCAATTTTCAAAGAACAAGGCTATTAAAATCAAGATCACATAGGTTATTTTCACCACTGAAATGAGTATACAATATTAGATATATGCCTAGCTGAAGTACTATTTCATTTCAGAAATATAAAAAGGCTGGCTAAATTCATAAACAAGCATGACTTTCATGACAGTGTAAATACTAGAATATTCTGAGATAAGTGCCCTCTCTGCTCCTTACCAACTACAGGACAGTCCACTACCTCAATCTACTCTGTAACAGTAAATTCTGCCATGTTACTCTGCATGCTAACATGAACAGTCTTTCCTCTTAAAAAATATTTTCATCATACAAAGTCCATGAAGAAATTCTAAGTATTCAAATATAGTTTACCAGATATTTTCTATATAAACTGCAAAATCTTTGTTATTATTAGTCTTATGTTATTTTCCCCATGTAGATGAGGAAGACTCAGAACTTCTGATCCTCCTGCCTTCTGAGTGCTGGGATTCCAGGTATAAGCTCCCACTCCCTATATTTGCAGTTAGAAAAGGAACCAAGGTTTCATGCATGCTGGGTAGCACTCAACCAGCTAAGATGTACCTCCAGCTAAGTTCAAAGTCTGTTATTCTGCAATGGCTTACGAAAATACTTAAGTTGGCAGTGAACTATCACTGCCTATCAAAAACACGATGGAAAGTGGATTATAGTCAAGAGGGACTATGCTACCTCTCATAGTTCTAAAATTCTCAATGTAGAACAGTTTGTAATAGAGAACCGTGGTAGCTTATAGCCTCTCTTTATATTTTAGTAAAAATACAGGAACCATCATTACCCTCTAATACTTTTGTCAAAATATAATAAACTCTCAATTATTCAAATAGAATTGTGAATACATTTATAATTAACGTCTTTATAGACTTACTTTACTAGTTTATGAAACAATTAGAATAATCTGAATTGCTTATATTGATATACAGTCAAACATGTCAAAAGTGCATCAAAATGACAAACGTCAAGCTGTTTAATTTACAATAAAATCCTGCTTAAAGTGGTCACTCAGGTTAAAAAAAAAAAAGTTAACTATCAGGAATATCTATATGATGTAGTAGATTGGATTCCAAAGTTATATTAGAACTAATCTTTAAAAGTTCAATTAAGACTAATTTGATTTAATCTAAGTAATTCTCAAGTTTACATTTCAGCACGTTGACCAGAACACACAAAGCTCACTGCCGCTTAACTGTAGTGCTTCTCTCTATCTACTTCCCACAGAGGACAGAATGACTTTTTAAGCTGAAGCGAATGCTAGAGAACAATGATCATGTTTAGAGAATCCTTTTTTGCCAGATGGAACCTTAACTTCCCAAACAGCAGCAGATCCTCTTAGAAATGTGTTACAGGCTACCATCTAGTCCAAATGAAATAGGAGAAAATGTAAAGTGTACCTCCAAGGTTTGAAGAACCTAAGCCACTTGATTGCAAGCCAGTGCCAATACCTGAGCCGAATGGCGTTCCAAAACTAACTCCCAGAGACGGCTGTGGCCCTGGTATGAAAAAAAAACGGGGGGAAAAACAAATTTGCCTTACTCTTTCAAGATTAAAGTTCCTTTATGAGATTATTTTTAAAGCTGAACATAGATTATTTTTTAACAAACTCCACTTGTTATAACTTTGATTTCAAGATGTCTTTCTCACCTAGCTTATCTATCCCAAATGTTTTATCTGAAAAAAAAATTTTTTTAATTAACCTGCTTATAGCTACACAGTTAAAAGAGGTTTATCACAATGAAAAAATGTTCAAAAGTTTAATGTACTGATAATTTGAAATATTTAATGCCTCACAAGTTATAGTTTTTACATTTCTAGAATAATTTTAGTTCTACTTATTTTCTGACACAACTATTTGGTGTAATAAATAAGGTTTTGCTTTTCTTTAAAAAAAAAAAAAAAAACAAAAAAACAAGCTCCCAGTATTAGAGTCAAGTTCCAATGTCGAAGAGACTGACACTAACATAGCAAAACTATCATGTTACTTCATAAAGCACCCCAAAAACTTAGGTATGACTTCTTATAGTACAGAAATGGAATATATAATAAATAGATAAAAAACAAGACAATGTTTTATTTTATTTAATTTATTGTTCATCTTAAAAGCAAACCAATTACACAGTAACATGACAATTCCAACTTGTTCACAGAAGTGATATTGAGTTCTATTCTTCAGCTCTGCTACATTTCACCGCTCATCACCTGATTTATGAGATTGAGAATGAACATTTACAAAGGCACATGTGCACCTTCACAGACCCAGTACATTCAAGGCTTCAGAAGCTCCTTTCCAACATTCTGGAAAATATACTCAAAAATCAAAGCCATGCGTCATCCTCTCCACACCTGCTGCGTTAGGGATTTGGCCGAGTTTGTTTGGCAACAACAGCAACAAACGTACCAGCTCCTTGTGGTAACTATGCTTTGTTGTTTTTTTAACTAAGCAGAATACAAAAATCTAAAAATCTCTCATTTGATAATAATTTATGAAAACTACTCAGTAAGTTTCATAGTACAATCTTAGTCCTGGCCTCTGCAAGCACAGTAGTTAATACATCTGGAGCTGAGGGAATGCCAAAGCAAACTGCACCTTCAAATTTAACTTCAAAAAACCCAAAGCCTTCATGTTGTCTAATGAAGAATGAGGTTTGTATATTCAAAAGGTAGTGTAAATTTATAAAGCACAAAACAACAAAATGAGGAAGTACATTTTGCTACCCTGGGACAGAAACTGGACTTTTAAAAATAGCTTCTATCCAGAAAACAGAATAACAACTAAATAGCAGCCAGAGTTCTTATACTATTAAAAAAATAAATTAAAAAATATTTTTAAATTCTTACATCCAGTTTGAGATTAATTTTAGAAGATCTGACTAGCAGCTCTTTTGTAAAATGTTACAACAGGAAAAGAAACATATTACTTTCTTATGTCTAACAAATATATCAGAGAAAGCGTATGCCCAGTTTCTTTAACATTGGGAGACTGTCCCATTTTACCTGGAGGCACTGCAGGTGGAAAATGCTAAAGAACAATGCACACCACAGTCCTCACCTTACAAGTTGGGAGAATTACCTAGATAGCATGGATTTTGTCATGTGTAAGTCCATTTTTTAAAAAGCAACAGAATAATTTCTGCAATCATATTTAGGACATCAAAACGCATCTGACAATGACAAGACCTCCCATTGGCAAAAGATGCGAGATATTTTGAATTTTCTACCTTCACACAAATTCTGAAGGCAACATCATTTATAAAATAGTAGGCAAATGTATAACATTTTAAATAGTAAAAGCTCATGATAAATTATCTCCCAGGCCAAAGTATTAACATAATTATATTCTGGCCACCATATATATTAGTTTTGCTATCAGAAAACAGATTCTAAATCCTTCAGGTAGAAGCTATGTAAACAATTCAAGTCACTTTGAAATCTGAATAGTCACTCAATGAGGGGCTCTTAGTTCTACAAGTAAAATCAAATCAATGATATAGACCAATGATTGCCTACAGAGAAATTTCCATGTAAAGAAACATTTTACAAAAGTTTCCATAATAAATCCACATACAACAAAATCAGGTTTAGCACTGTAATTCATATTTTCTAGAATAAATATTACCTTATTTAATGTAAAACTGTATTTATAGGAAAAAGACTAAAGTGCTAGAATTTCTTATAATTTTCCATAGTCACCAAAAATGTCTAATGTAATTACCATTGTTACTTGTAAGTCACCTTTTAAAAAAACAAAAATGCCTTCCCCTGATAAGAAAAACTTCTTCTTGCTACTTTTAATGGGGAATGTTCCTTTGGTTATTAAAACAACACTATCATGAAACCACAAGAAACTAAAATGAAATACTTAACATTTCTGATTTCACACTACACCTTAAATGTCCAAACCTTTACCTAAGCTAGAAAGCAGGTGTTCCCCACAAATGCTTCCGCTCTCAAAAAAAAAAAAAAAAAAAAAAAAAAAAAAAAAAAAAAAAAAGAAGCTAAAGTCACATGAGAAAAATCTTATGTAAACATCAACAACTTTTAAGTGGGAAACACAACAAAATTTAACCTTAGTACACTGATTGAAAAAAATACATCCATTCTAAATTAAGATCATAAGCCTAATATAAATCTACTAAGGTTTTGGGGAGATCTGAAGAACATTTGTACATGAACTTATCCACACACTGATATTGTTCACTATATGTATGAATAATCTGGGTTTTCATGAACTCCATCTTCACAACAAAGAGCTACAAATTAAATATACCTAAGATGAACTGTGTATTTGTTTTCATTAAAAATAAGGAATAGTGGGTTGGGGAGGCAGTTCAGTAGTAGTAGAGTCTTGACTTGTTAGCACATACAAGGTCCTAGATTCAATCCCACCACCACCACCACCACCACCACCACCACCACCACCACCACCACCAAAACCAAACCAAACCAAACCAAACAAACAGCAAGTCCTTTAAAATTAAGTACATCCTTCCACCTCCTAGAAAGACAACAGAAAAAAGAAAAGCTACCTTGAAAAAAAAAAAGCAACAACCTAAGAAAAGCTATTGTCTCTCTTTATCCCTGTTTATATCAATTAAATTAAAAAGTCTATATGCAACTAAAACACTTTAATAATGCACATCTATACAGCAACAGCTGTGTATAAAAACATACAAGCCTTTCCAGTTTCTCTAGATGGTTTCAAATTGGGACTTAAAGGGATTTCATGAAAAGTACTGCACAGGAGTATCTCCCTGGATACAAACCAAAATGTAACAGGGCTTAACTAAATGAGATGCAATTCATAACACCATTACCCAGTATCTAACAGAACTCCTAAAGCTAGCATTTGTAATGTGAGGGTATAAAGTGCCTACAGAGCCAGAAAGAAGCTTTTAAGGAAACAAAATGGGAAACATAATGCAAAATTGTTACCACTGTTATTTATCAATAGTTAACAACCCGATTCAACTAAAGTACAAATTAAGTACTTTAATAAGTAATTTAAAGTACTTTAGTAAGTACTTTAACTAAAGTAAATTAAGTACTGTAAGATTTCCAAGGTTAATAAACTCCAATTCTTGCCGCCTAATTAAAAAGTGTTATATATACCCTAAAACTACAACAACATACTATAAGCAGGAATTGCTCCTGGTATGTGTGTGGGGAAGCCAAGTCACCTTAGGTAACAGGTGAAATTAAAGCCCATGAGCCAAAGCTCCCAACAATTCCTACAAGGTTAGCAAATATAAGACAGAGAAAAGGCCTTCCCTGAATTATCTACTTTTGTATTTGACCAACCTAGTTAACAAAAGATACCATATTTGTAGAATAAGCACTTGTCTTCATGTCTGTGCCTATAAACTTAAGATTATATAGTCTACATGTTAAAAAGGTTAAAAAAAAAAAAAGCTGGGTGTGGTGGCTCATGCCTTTAATCTCAGCACTCGATAGGCAGAGGCAAACAGATCTTTGAGTTCCAGGCCAGGGATACACAGAGAAATTCTATTCAAAAAAAAAAAAAAGAGGAGGAAAAACAGCCCTTTGACAGGTGGTTTTGCTTCATATTTAGTTATTTACTACAGTAGAGAATAATTTCGAGCCCAAGAGTTTGGACAACTCTCTTTTCTCAAGCTTTACTTATTCTCTTGAAAAGAAAGTATTCTTTGACACGTATCCAAACCACATTTCTCTATCTTGCCTTAGGGATGACCAACAGTGACTGATTAACTACTAAATATTGAGAACTGAAAATGATACTGCTGGGATTAACATCCCATTACTCCAAAGCATGGCCTGTCTACAGAAGTCCACACTCTAGCCAGCTAGAGAGCTACTAGATAGTGCTTATGGGAACCACCATTCACACAGATCCAGCCATGGAATGTGGAGGATTTGGCCAAATTCCATCAACAACTTTTTACTTGATGGCAGGTCAATGCTGTCATTCTAATGTGAAAAGAGTGACTAAGCATGCTCCCTAGTACAGGTGGCCTGAATGCAATCCAAACATCTATTTTGTTTGGTTTTCACATTTTAATATTGCAGTTTACTACTGGATTATATGAAACTGTGAAAAAGACATACACTACAGAATAAGGCTCACACACAAATGTATAAATCTTAAAGGGTTTTGGAAAAGGCAAACTATTAAAACTGCATTTTTCTATGTCAAACTTCAAACCTGATAAAAACTACCAGGAATAAGACAACTAATCAACTTCCAAAATTCCAAATGAATCACTGAAGAACCGCATCACAAAACACTGCAAACGATATTCAACCAAGGACTAAGGTCCTACATAGTGTATAATCCAATCTCAAACCCTCCTGATCTTGCTAGTACTCAGTCCACTACGGAGTTAAAAACTCCCAGCATGCATCTTCTTCAAACTTGATTTCGACTCTTAGAGGAACTGTTATTTTGTTTCCAGTCAAAGTACACACAAATGAACCTATTAACCTTCAACACACATCTTCAATAGAAATATAACTGCATCCAGATCACAAGTACTCTGCAATCATTATGTACGAGATTGAGAATGCACCATCAATTATTATCATATCTAAAAAATGCAACATATGGTACAGGTAGATTACCTCTGACTTTAAAACAATAAAGGGCACAATTACAACTTGGAATCTAATGTTTTTCTTAAGTGTGATTCAGTAGTGAAACACTATATTCTAAAGGGCATCTATAGCAATACAGCAAATAACAGTAAGTAAATTCACAATATTCAACATCAGATGTATAGTTATTGCTAAACTACCCTGCCTTTTGTTTCAGGTATGTTTATAATTGTGTCTATCACATTTTTTAGACTGGAACAGCTATTCATAGAAATTTAGTCAGTGCTCACACAAAAGGAAGACTTATAAAAATGCACATAATGTTTTCTGCATTTGAACAGTAAGAAGCTATAACTTGAATGCATTCAGACCTGTAGCAGGCTGTTGCTGCTGTGTAAGTGTTGCAGCCATGGCAACGGCTGCTGCATTTGGCATGGTGCTGAAAGGAGTGGGTCCAGTAGTAACTCTGGGTGCATTCTGCCACTTCTTGGCTTCTGCTCTCCTGGCTTCAAACACATCCACAGCATCACCCAAAAACATTTTTCTGTAGCCAAGATACTGTTCTTTAAGTACCTAAAAAGATGGAAGGGAGGAAGGGGGGGGAGAAAGAAACTAAGTTCCATGTTGGGAACATGTAATTCTATTAAATGAGTTGGAAAGATCAACAACACTGGCCACTTTATACATTTCAAGTCAACTACAAATGAGACGGCTAGTAATGGACACTGACAATGACAAGGCCTGAAACCCTATCATTCTTGTGAATACTGTGTCACAAATCTTTACAATACTCCACCTAAAATACTCTGGTTTCATAAGCTAAGGTTACAGCCAAACAGAATATTTAAATAGGTACTACAGTTTATCACAAACTTTTTAAGCATCCCATTTTCTTTTAATCTTCAGACTGGAAGTATTAAATATTTACCAGTTAAATAAATTTTTAAATGATTGGGTACCATATGATAAAATAAGATTTCACACTTTTAAGCACAGAAAGGCTGAGGGAATAAGTAGGGCTTCAATTTTATCAAATAAAATTACCAAATCACCTAATTCAATATATAGCCCCATTAAGGCCATCAATTCTATGTCGTATTAAGTATAAAACATTTTTATTACGGATCTAACCTAATTATATAGATTTTATTTCAGTTTTAAAGAGAGGTAGTTTTCATATTTTTTACATTTCTTAATTATTAGGCTCTTTGTCACTGACAAACATACATTTACAAGTCTTATTAGTATACTACTTAGAGCTATTGTTATCCTTTTACGTGGCTGTCCATTTTTAATATTCTAGTTCCAAGCTTCACTACTGTTATAAAGGACCAAAGTGGGCCTGCTAAGAACTGAATACTAAGAACTGTGGCTGGGCTGGTGAGATGGCTCAGTGGGTAAGAGCACTGACTGCTCTTCCTAAGGTCCTGAGTTCAAATCCCAGCAACCATATGGTGGCTCACAACCACCCGTAATGAAATCTGGTATCATCTTCTGGGGTGTCTGAAGACAGCTACAGTGTACAGTGTAATAAATAAATAAATTTATAAAAAACAAAACAAAACTGTGGCATTAGCAGCAAGTGAGGAGAAGAAAGCCCGTTACTGTTCCCAAATCCAGTCTTCTTTTCCCTGTGTTCTATAACATTCCCACACACAGTGGCCACCTACACACCTAATACCAACCGTGATTTATATGATGATTTTTTTCCCCCTGGAAAAATCCTGTTTATCTAGACAGGGTTTCTCTGTGTAGCCCTGGCTGTCCTGAAACTTGCTCTATAGACCAGGCTGGCCTTGAATATATGATATATTTTAAAACTTCCCACTTTGATATCACTGAGGTGTGCTGGGTAAGGTAATTGAAGTCTCCCTCAATTGGTAAGTCTCCATGGGAATGGAACCAAGATAATTTCTTGTGAGATTCACAAAGATAAGCAAATTCTAGAGCTTATATATTTAGCTTGCTTCAAACTTAATATGAAAATAGATGGTAAAATAATTTCCTGGCTAGTTGATAACTTGACATAAACTAGAGTTATTTGGCAAGACAGATCTCCACTGAGAACATGCCTCTGTGGCCTACTAGCAAGTCTGTCAAGGATTTTATTCATTAATTATTGATGTGAAAGGTCCCAGATCATTGTGAGTAGTGCCAACCCTGGGCAGGTGGTCCTGATTGTATGACAAGATGGCAGAGCAAGGCACAAGAAGCAAACAGTGCTCCTTTACACACACAAGAAGCAAACAGTGCTCCTTTACACACACAAGAAGCAATCAGTGCTCCTTTACACACACAAGAAGCAAACAGTGCTCCTTTAGTTCCTACTTCAAATCCCTGCCCTGACTTCCCTCAGTAACACAGAGTGACCCCAGATTTATAAGAGAAGATAAACCCTTGCCTCCCCTAGGCATTTTTGGTTACAGTATTTTGTCACAGCAATAGAAATCCTAACTAAGACACATAACAAATCTGATCAAAGTCATGTCTTTGACTAGGGGAGCTGAGGGAGAAGCTCCAGGCCAGTTGTTTATAGCAAGACCCCGTCTCAAATAGAAAACAAATGAGACAAGAGACAACTGAAATATCTATTTACGGCAATCTCAGCCTGTTTTCTGTCCTCAGTAACAAAAAGGCAGTTTTTCAAACCATTCTGGAAAAAGTTGACAACTTTAACCAGGCCTGGTGTTACAGGTCTAAAATCGCAGGTACTCCAGCAGATGAGGTAGAGTAACACATTGAAGGCTTGCCTGAGATGTGGGCGAACTCAAGCCTGCCTACACTGTTATTAGCTCACAGCATCTGTTAACTCCAGTTCTAGGGGAATTGATACCCTCTTCTAGCCTCCATGGGCACCAAGCACACACAGCACACCCAAATATACAGGCAAAAAAGCATTTATACACAGAACTTTTAAAGGAATTTTAAAATAATAAAAGAAACAGAAGCTCTGAGAGTGGCAAAATGATCAAACAAGCAAGATCTGAGGTGAAGCAGAGGTGTCCGGGTACTAGTGCTCCACTATTTTGTTTGCTTGGAAACATTCATAATAAACTAAATTTAAAAAGAGCACAAGACATACCTCAACAAAGAATAATCTTAATCAGTTTAAGATCTTACAACATCATTTATCATAGATTGATAACATTCTCAAGAAAATCTGATAGTCTTTCTTCAGAAATTTTCTTTAAAATGCTTTAAAGTTTCAATGACCCAGTTTAAAACTTTTAACTTTTAAAAAATTCTATTACCATGAATCCAACAGACATGAACATATTAAATGAACTGTCTCCATAATTTACTCATGATCAGGTTTAGCAGCTTTGAATTAAGCATTTTCTGGAGTAAAGATAACTAAGAACTTATATTTAATTAGCTGCAATAAAAGGGTATACTTTTACATTTCACTTAAATTAAAAGAAAAGCCATTTGTCTGGCTTGCACATAAATAAAAATTTAAAGCTAACATAATTACATAAAGATCAAAATATTCAGTAATAAATTATTTCACTTACACTATTCAAATAAACATACTATTTGGTAAAAAAAAAAGTTTCCTGTACTTAAGAGGAATTGTAAACAGATTTTCTTTAGCTTTATGATCAATAAATATTAATAAAACAGACATTACACTGAGTCAAGACAAGGAAGCATTTGTCAGTAGAGATGTTTTCTATAGTGTAACTTATACTGGAAAAGAGCTGGAAACAATCTGAATGTAGGTTACACAGCATCTCTCTCTCTCTCTCTCACACACACACACACACCCCAACTCTGTATAATTACTAACAATAATGATGAGGGAAATGGGTGCTAACACCAGTTACTCCCAAGGTCCTACATGCAGACAGGTGAACTGGCAATGAATGCTTACCTTGACATTTTCATGAATAGACTGAAGTTGTGCAGCTAAAGCTACAAATGTTTGATAAATTTTCTGCATAGCCATTGATAAATCTGTAAGAGAAAATTATAAAACTAATATGTAACAATTTTATTTTTCTACTACTCTGACTTATTTTTGGTAGTTAATATGTAGAAGGGAAAGACTATCAACTACAGAAGACAGCAGGCTAAGAAGACTGAGGGGACATTTCCCTTAGTAACCTAGGAAGGAAGAGGAAGTCCTAGACTGTCTCCTCTTGTCACCAAAGTAATTATTTACAATAAAGCATTTCCAGGGAACTAAGGCTTACCAAAGACTTTTTAGGATATTTTCTTAGAACAGCTTAAGACAAGCAAGCACTAATAGTTGTTTGCACACACCTACTATATAAATTTAACCTCCCATCAACAAATAACATAGTGGTGCTATCACAGAATTACCATAGTAGTGGTGTTACCTTGAGGAGTTATATGTGAATTATTTGCTTGAGTGGCAAGATGGTTTTCTAGTTCTTCAATCTGCTGCCTGTACTGCTGAAGCTGTACCTCAAACTGCTGAACCAATATTCTGAAGTAGCTATAAAGAGTTACACCAAATATTTGAAACATTATTTCCTTTATACTTAAAAATACAAATAAATAAGTAAATGTCCTCTTTTAAGTGGGGCTGTCATTTTAGGATGAGGATAACTGAAGCAAGCTCCCAAGTATTGAATATTAATGATGTGTCACTATTCCAATCATGGAGGGCACATTACCAAGTGACTTTACACAGTCATCTAACATAAGTCAGGACTCACCTATTACAGACAGGTAGAGATTAAAGAAAATTACAAATAAATGCAATATAACCCACGACAGGATCCTAAGAGGGGAAACGGGCATTAGGAGGAGAATCAGTAAAATTCTAAGTTGTTTTAGTTAAAAATGTTTTATCAATGTTAGTTTCCTACTGTTAATAATTACATTATAGTTCTACAATATGTTTCCCATTAGGGATAGTGAAGTAAAGGATTTATGCAAATTCTTTGTACTACTATTTTTCATGTTCTCTAGAAGTGTAAAGTTTAAAAAGTTAAATCAGGGCTGGTGAGATGGCTCAGCGGGTAAGAGCACCCGACTGCTCTTCCGAAGGTGATAAGTTCAAATCCCAGCAACCACATGGTGGCTCACAACCATCCGATCTGGCTCCCTCTTCTGGGGTGTCTGAAGACAGCTACAGTGTACTTACGTATAATAAATAAAATAAATCTTTAAAAAAAAAAAAAAAAAAAAAGTTAAATCAAAGTACAGCTATCAATAAATTTTACAATCAAGTATTTAACAGTTTTTAGAATAATAAAAGAAATTTATGTTTTTCTATAAGAAACGTGTAATCAATGGCTGGGAGGGCAATATGCCAAGTAATATGCCTGGTAAGGCACATGCCAAGAAAAGAGGAAAACGAGAGGGGGAGGGGATGAGTAGGTGCAAAAGCTTTTGGCAACATGAACTATGCTGTTAGTATGACAAAGGCACGGTGAAGTCAGTATGGAAGCCTGTCATGCTAACCTGAGTACCAGTTATTTCCTGAACTTGGTTAACTGTAGTGTTATGTAAGCAATTATCCTTAAGAAGCCATTATGGGGGCTGGTGAGATGGCTCAGCGGGTAAGAGCACCCGACTGCTCTTCCGAAGGTGATNCAACATGAACTATGCTGTTAGTATGACAAAGGCACGGTGAAGTCAGTATGGAAGCCTGTCATGCTAACCTGAGTACCAGTTATTTCCTGAACTTGGTTAACTGTAGTGTTATGTAAGCAATTATCCTTAAGAAGCCATTATGGGGGCTGGTGAGATGGCTCAGCGGGTAAGAGCACCCGACTGCTCTTCCGAAGGTGATGAGTTCAAATCCCAGCAACCACATGGTGGCTCACAACCATCCGTAACGAGATCTGGCGCCCTCTTCTGGAGTGTCTGAAGACAGCAACAGTGTACTTACATATAATAAGTAAAATAAATCTTTAAAAAAAAAAAAAAAAAAGAAGCCATTATGTTTGCAAACAATACAAGGTCTTGGGGGAGGGACAGAAACAGTCATACAGAATGTGAAAACAAAATACACATGATAATTTAATAAGTAGGGGGTTTGGATAAATAGTACATAAAAAATTTCTGTTGTTGAAATTTTCTGCAATTCTAAAGTAACTTCCTTAAAGAAAAGGAAAAAGGAAAGTATAGGAGCAAGAATCATGCATGCATGCACACCTGCACAACCCTCACCCGCAAGGTCACTTCAGACTAGAAGTGATGGCCTGAAGTAGCACAGGGCCAGAGTGGAGCACGCTGGCTACAGTCAGGGAGCACTTGGACTCTGTCATGCTGCTATTTTATCAAAGGGAGTTGGTAATTCAGACCTTAGCCTTTTAGTGAGAAAGAAGAAACCATTCTCTTAGAATAATTAGGAGAAATCATTATAAAGCTCCAAGTTAAGCCTTCCCATGTAGCAAACAAAAAAATTATGTGTATGATTACTGTTGTAAAATTAAAAACTTCTATTTAAAAAAAAAATACCAGGGCTGGAGAGCTGGCAACTACATGGCAGCTCATAACCATCTATGAGATTTGGCTCCCTCTTCTAGCATGAAGGCAGAACATTGTGTATATAATAAATAAATGTTAAAAAAAAAAAACAAAAAAACCCAGAAATACCAGTAACTTACTCAGCAGGAGCTGTATTTTCATGTTGGAGTCCAGGTGGTGTTTTCTGGGTTCTTAAAGCTATTTCAGCATTCTTTAACTCCTAATACATCAGATTTTAAAAATACATACAGGAAACAAACAAAATATCAAGTCAGAGGCTAGTATACAAGCTATTTCATTCATTTATTTATTTATTTATTTATTATATGTAAGTGCACTGTAGCTGTCTTCAGGAAACAAACAAAATATCAAGTCAGAGACTAGTATACAAGCTATTTCATTTATTTATTTATTTATTTATTTATTTATTTATTTATTATATGTAAGTGCACTGTAGCTGTCTTCAGACACTCCAGAAGAGAGCATCAGATTTCGTTACGGATGGTTGTGAGCCACCATGTGGTTGCTGGAATTTGAACTCAGGACCTCTGGAAGAGCAGTCAGTGCTCTAAACCGCTGCTGAGCCATCTCACCAGCCCCAACAAACTATTTCTTAACTGAAATGTCAAACAACTGAATGGACATGCTTTAAAAAAAAAAAAAAAGAACAAATTGCTTACATGCTGCTGAAACCTCTTTCAAAAGAAGACTTACTTTCAATAAATTTTATGATAAAAATTATACTGATCTTTTTGGAGGAACTATGCATATAATTTTGCAAGTTTATAAAATGAACTAAACCACAAGGAAAGGATTATGGTACTGCTTTAAAGCCTTCACTATAGAAATGTAGGAAATACTATTTTTAAGAAAAGGCAAGCAGAACCAAGCCAAGGCTGATGTCAGCAAGGATTACCACCTGGAGAGCAGACAAATACACTACCATGGCTGAAAGCTTTACTCATGCTGTCTGCTCAGTCAAGAATAAACCTGGAACACAGCTGCTTCTCTTCTTACAGATAAGGAAGTGGGTCACATAGACTCTACTTGTCCAATACACTGTGGGAAGGAAGCTTACAAGTCTACTCTTGCTCAGTGCTATCTAGCCTTCTATCCAAATGAGTCTTCAGAACTAATACTCTCTTTTTTTAACACCTTATACTCCATATTCCTGACATTCCACTGTTCTTTTCAACTCTATTTTTTAACTTACTTTCTAAATAGGAGTAACATAAACTTATGTTCCCAATAGTAATAACTTTTTCTCCTATTAAACTACCAAAGTGTTAACCTCAAAATGGTTTTTTGAACATTTTACTTTTTGTTTTTGAGACAATGCCCTATTATGTAATCTAGACTAGCCTCAACTCACAATCCCCATCCAGTGTCTCAGTGTCCTAACTACATCTCCAGTAATACTATACCAGGCATGCACAGGCGTTTTACCCTTGGGTTTCTACCACCCCAGCACCTCTCTCTACCTACTTATGTGATCACAGACATTCTGCAGTAACAAGCTGCTGGCAGATCTCCATATATGCCTGGGTCATACTTCTGGCCTCTGCCTCTTCTCTTTCCTGAAAACAAACCTCTGTAATACTTAAAAACCTTTCTAGACTCAACATAAACATTATCATACATTAGACTCATGATGAAACTGTCAATTTCAGTCCTTTGTGCCTGGACACATTATATCTCACTGATTTAAGTTTTTTGTTTGTTTTTAGCAGAATTAATTGGTTTTTCGTCCCTAAAGCCCAAAGTCCTTGAAAAATACAGATATTTTTTAAAAGTTCATTGAGCCGGGTGGTGGTGGCACACACCTTTAATCCCAGCACTTGGGAGGCAGAAGTAGGTGAATTTCTGAGTTCAAGGCCAGCCTGGTCTACAAAGTGAGTTCCAGGACAGCCAGGGCTATACAGAGAAACCCTGTCTCGAAAAAACAAACAAACAAAAAAATTCATTGAATGCTATGACGACTAAACCCAAGAACATAGCATCAATAAACCATCTGGCATCAACTCCAATCAAACAAACACAAAAGAACACAGCTAACTTATATAACTTACTTATTAATTTATATAGTACTTATTTGAGTTACTTTGCCAAAAACATGATAGATTGAGACAAACAGATACGAGTTTATGAGGCTTTGTTCTATCAGTCAGTCAACCTTCAAAGGCTCTGTTTATTTCCTAGGAAGGCTTTCTTCGAAGAAAATCTTTAAAGATTGGTGATAATGTCACAAAGGACTCAGTGTACTACTTAAACTGACAGTTCAAACTTTGGGTGAGAATTAGTTCTTGACATAGACTGCAAGGCTTTGTGAAGAAACGTCAAGACGACCTTTCCTTAAAGATCCAAGTCTGTGCTTTACTTCTCTCAGTCTCTACCTACTTAAGCTTTTCCAATTTCATTTAACCCCACTATCGTTTTATCTCCAAAGACTTACCAATCCTGCTACACAAATATCATTCAGTTTTAGAGTAACAGTCCATCCATGAATAGTGTTGGGTTGGATCTCAGCTTTCTAAGTTGTCAACTTGATTACACATCAGGAATTAACTAAAACCCTTATATCTGTGAAGCATTTTTTTTTTTTCCAATGAAATCATTTGAAGTAGGAAGACCCACTTCTAACCCAGATCTTTGAGGTGGAAAGAGCCACCTTTAATCCAGGCCATATCTGGTGGTACCCTATCTAAAGGACATGGAAGAAGAAAGCTTGTTCTCTTGGCCTGCTTGCTCTTACTCTTACTGAAAAGGCCATTTCTTCATGGGCATTAAAGTCTATTTCTTTGGGAATCCAGCATTTAGTGAAGATCAGCTGAGACATCCAGAATCATGGACTGAAGAAACTGCTTGGTAGGCAACCACTGCTGGACAAGCTAGACAACAGCCTGCAAGCCATTCCAATAAATCCTACTTCTGTGTATACATATATATTCATTCCATAAGTTCTGTTCCCCTAGAGAACTTGTCTAACAGATTCTCATGGTTCGCCACCTCCATTACTGGCTACTGGTAACTTTATATGAATGTACAAACTCGAGGCCGGGCGTGGTGGCTCACGCCTTTAATCCCAGCACTTGGGAGGCAGAGGCAGGCAGATTTCTGAGTTCGAGGCCAGCCTGGTCTACATAGTGAGTTCCAGGACAGCCAGGGCTACACAGAGAAACCCTGTCTCGAAAAACCAAAAAAAAAAAAAAAAGAATGTACAAACTCATGTATTTCACATACACAATTCAGTTTCATATGATTCCATGTTTAATTAAAGCCTAAATATTCACTTATCTAAAACATAATTAACATTTTGGTTTTTTTCTAGAAAGTACCCAGTGATAAAATGACCAAGAAAATGACCAAAAAGTGACCGAGAAAAACAGATGAATAACTGTGTTCATATTAAATGAAAAGATTAGGCAGTAGGACCCTGAGAACAGAACAGAAAATAAAATCTTGCGATTCATTTTAAACATCATAGTTTAAAATAGTTATTTAATAGTATTTTTAAAAGATTACCAAGTATTCTTGAATAAATGACTTAAAGGACATATTTATTACAAAGCTACCTGTGAATGTTCTACTGAAAATTCTATCACTTCACTGTGACGAGCAACTGATAAGCCGAGAGTAAAAAGGCATCACATAAACCTTACCAAGAACTCAGTCAAGATGATAGAAAAGGATGACTTTCTAATTACAACACATAAAACACAAGTAATTCATGTTACCACTCCTTCTATGAGGTAAATAAGAACCATTCATCTGTAGTATGTGTATGATGCCACAGATGGAAAAAATTCAGGAGTCACAAGTAACAGATACTAGTCTTATTATTATGTAGGTTAACCAAGACTAGCAAATAACCAGGTAAACTTAATACTAACAAGGCATGTCATAGTTTTTAATCTAATAACTCACAAGTTAGAAAAACATTTTCTTGTCTAGGTATTTTCTTCCTTTATAAGGTAAGCTAAGCCAGAAGCACTCTTATGAGAGCTCATGGTTAAGGCTGGAACTAGCAAGGATTGTTCTTCAGCCTCTTAACAAAGTTCTCTACAGATCTAATTACATAAGAACAACAGTATCTATTCCAAATGGCTGTCATGAAAACTAATTTAGGCTAAAAAGTATAAACTATAAACTACACAGGATATTGTTATATGTACATAGAGTTCATATTTAACATGAAATAAAAAATACTAACATAGCAATTTAAAGTTTTAGTAATGCTCTGGTTCTCTTAATACTGTGTAAAAATCAAACTTTATAATTAAGTAAATTCCTACTTCAGGAACCACCCCCTACACCACCCCCCCCCACACACACACACACAGGGAATGGGGAGAAAGAGAGAAATATGGCTGTCAACTGGCATACCTGAGCAGTTTCTAACTTGAGTTTGTCGATATTGAGTGTATTCCTCTGCAGCCCACTGGCAGCCAACGACAGAAGCTGCTTCAGGGCCTTGATGTCTTCCTGGACTTTAAGCATTGCTTTGGAAGACATTCTACTAATTTCTTCTTGGACTTGTTTTTGTTCCTTGACAAATTTCCTAAAATAACAGAAGAATACAAGTGATAGGAATGAGGGGTAGAGGGGAAAGGGAGGGGTGGAAATGATATCTACGTAGATGAGCTAGAGATGGCTCAACAGATAATAACAATAAGCCACTCTAGCAGAAGTTGAAGGATCAGTTCCCAGCACCCACATGCCTGCTCACAATCCCCTCACAATGGCCTCTAACTCCAGTTCAAGGCCCTCTTCTGACCTGCACAGGCACCAGACACAACACACAAACATACAGGCAGGCACAACACTCATATACATAAAGTAACTCTTCAGAAAAAAATTAAGTAAAAAGATAAACAAAGAGACCAAGATTTAAAACTTTTTTCCTAGAGAAAAAGAAGTACATTTAAATTAAGCTGGTCATGGTGTAAAATTTGAAAACTTTAATTCACACTTTTTTTTCCC
>CACVCL010029108.1:0-80398 GCA_902729485.2 Mus minutoides | reverse complement strand
GCGGGCAGGGGGCAGCGGGCAGGGGGCAGGCAGCGGGAACTGCATGGAGGAGGTTTGTGGAGGGCCACACATGGAGAATAAGGAGCAGGGTGCTCCTGGGTGAAAAGGATCTGAGGTAATCTGTTCCGGCTGCTTTGGGAAGAAATGCCACAGAACACCTTGTCAACACTCAGTCGTTCATACAAGATTGACAGGAAGGATTGCAATCTCCGAGTTCCTGGGGGAAAAATACCCATGGGCCTGTTCAACATGGTTGAAGGGATGTCCGACAGTCTGGAAGCCTCTGCTAGTCCCACTGTGTAGAGTTACATTTTACGTGCCAGGACGCTCTCCTCAGGGAAAAGAAACCAAGGGTAGAGAAGGGTTATGAGGAGAAAGGAAGGGGCCCTAGGAACAAAGAATAGACCTCAGGGTGAGGAAACGTGTTTGGGAGACAGGGACAAGATCCACGGATAAGGGAAGGTATCCCAGGGTGCAGAGAAAGGATCCCAGAAGCAGGGAAGGTGTCCTGACAGCAAGGAAGGGGTCCCAGGAGCAGAGAAGGAGTTCTAGGAGCAAGAAAAGGCTCCTGCTGTAGGGAAGGGCCCTGGGGACTGGAATCAGTCTTAGGAATAGAGAATGGGTCTTAGAGTTGGGAGGAGGCCCCAGGAATAAAGAGGGGGTTATAGGGAAAGGGTCCCAGGATGAAGGAGGAAAGGAGTCCTAGGAGCTAAGAAGGGGGTCCCAACTGCAGGAAAGATGGTCCAGAAACTGGGAAAGAATCTCGGGGGAAACATGGAGGCATCCCAGGGGTGGGTAGGGTCTTGAGACTCCTGGGCAGGCTATCACTGGAACTTCTGTCCATCTTGTAATACACAAGAGATAGTGAGAGTCTACCTTTTACTATTATGAACCAGACAGTATTCGTTTATCATATTTGAAAAATAAACTTGAAAGGACACAAAGTTACTGTGTCCACCCCTAAACAGGAGACCTTAATTCTGTTGGTTATAACATAAGCTTCATTGTAAAAATTTTATCCAGTCCAAGTCTGGATACTATTATCCTATTCCTTCACTGTATAGCCCCTCTGGGTTTTGAGGGAGCAATTCTAAATCCTGTGTTCTCTAAAGGCCCTAGATGTGTACACACCAAGCAGAGTAGTCATTTGAAGGGGTGGTCCTGAGGAATCCAACTTCTGTTGAAGTATATGCGATCAGCCTCGTTTGGTCTTTAGAGAGCGATCTCAACTCTGTGTGGAACAATCAAAACAAAAACAAACAAACAAACAAACAAACAAACACAAAACAATAGACTCACCAGAAGAGAAAACTGGTTCATGGCTCTGTGCAGTCCCCATCTCCCTCTTCCTCCTCTTTCTTTTCTCCTATTCCCCCAAGCCCTACCCTCATGTCCACACAGCAGGGGTCACTGTGTACCAGCAGAGGAGAAATCCAGTCTGGCAGCACTAGGCAGGGTCTCTCTAGTCCTGGCCCTGTCTCTGAGGGGAGGTATGAAAATTTGCTACATTTGTAACCCTTCTTCCTCTTCCTTACAGAGAAGGAACAGCGAAAGGACTCTCTGGTAGAGATTAGGCAAAGGTAAGGCTACCTGAGGGGACTTTGTAGCCAAAAGGGACTTTGTAGACCATAAGGGCACACTAAAGACTGCTTCTCCTCTGCCGTTCCTCAATATGCTCTGACCTTTGACCTGAGACATCAATTTGACCCTGTCACATTACTGTGACATGCTCTTTTCAGGCACCAGTCCCTTGGCTGAGGGTCCTAGGTCTCATAGCCATGCAGAGTGAAGCTGAGAAGGCCCCCAGGGTCACTCCTGCCAGCTCTCTTGGCCCTGAGGTCATGAGTCACAACTCCGGAGGCAGAGGAAGCAATGCCCGGGGAGTAAGCAGCATTTCTCAGAAGACTCTGCCGTGTTCATTTTTATTTGTGATTCCTAAGACTTCATTTTTAAAAAACATCCTTCTGACGAAACAAAATCTCCAAGCCCCCAATAAAATCACAAAAGTGCTCCTCTAGTCTAACCATCTGGGCACGAGAGTAGAAGTTTCCAAGAACTCGTGGACCAGCCTGTGTGGGCTACCTGGTCAGTCAGAGTAGAGGAAGATTAGCTAATGTCCCTGGGACAACACAAAGTCAGGGCCGGCTCACAGCTAAGGCATGGATACCGTCTTTGGGACCCTACTACGCCACGTCTTGGGCTTGCCACCATGCCAGCCCATGTTTTCACACTGCCCATATGAGGATGACAGCCCTGGGTTTCATCCTTGAGCCAAGAGGATCTCAGAAGTTTCTACCAGAAAGCAATGCAAAATGCCAGCAAGCATTTCCAGAGGATGGCAAGGAAATGCTCACAGCCCTTACAAGACAGAAGGAAGAGGCTCTGCCCGAATTCAGCTGCTGAAGCCCCAGTGAGATGAGTTCTAATGGGTAAGGTAAATTATTTTTCTTCTACTAAAGCACATTTTTTCTCTCTCATTTTGACATGTTCAGTAGAATAAAAAGAGGGGAATTGGAGGGCCAAGACCCAGGGAGAATGGAGAAATGTGTAGACCTTTAATGGAGGCTCATTTGGGTGAAGTACTCAGAGGTCCCATGGGGCCCTGAGAATTAAACGCTGTCACTCAGGTCCGAAAGCAGAGTTGTCCGGTTTGCAGACACTTTGTCATAATTAAGCTAATGGCTCTGAAAATGTGCCTTGATATTAAATCTATCTCCACCGAGGAGCAGGGCTGATTAAAACCGCAGCTTGACAGTTAATGATGAACCTCTGCTTCCTGAGCTCTGGGACTGAACTGGCCAGTTTACACTAGTCCCCTTTCCCCTTCTGTCTGGCAGCTGGCAGCAGGCAGCAGGAACCCCTTGACTACCCTTGCCTCCTCCTCTGAGTAGCAGGCTTTTCATCTCCAGCCACACCTCACAGGCTCCATTCTGCCTTTGAGAGAACAGAGCTCTCTGCTTGAAGGATGCTTTTGAGTCAGCACCTAGCTAGAAGCCTGGCAGTTCTAGCTATGCAAGGTGAAGCAGGGGCAGGGGCAGGGGCAGGGGCAGGGGCAGGGGCGGGGGCGGGGGCAGGGGCAGGGGCGGGGTGGGGCATGGGTGGGGCATGGGTGGGGCAGGTACGGGGAGAGGGGCAGAGGCTGTAGCCAGTTTTTTAGAGTCTTATCTGGAGGATGGAATGTCAAGGAGAGTGGCCATGCTTAGCCTGACCCTGTCGTCAGAAAAATTCAAGTTCAAGACGCTCAGCTGTCCGTCTGTTTCCTGAATCTGACTTTGGGCCTGATGTTCAGGCAGCACCAGGGCAACTTGAAATCGGCAGAGGTAACTTGCTCATTCTGAGATTACCAGAAGGCCATAAATGCTCACAGCTGCTCTTTCCGAGGAGAGACATGGTGCCTCTTGAGAGAGAAAGTGAAGACCGCAGCTCTAGCCCTTCTGCTCCGGGACTCAGCTTCCACCAAAAACGAGGACCCGAGAAAAGTTACTATGAAGGACTCCTGGGCACTCAGTTGTCCAGAATTTTAGCTTATAGGCTGTGATATCTCTCATTGCATCTGATCTCATTTTATATTATTAACCATTCCCAAGGATATTGGTTTACAGCTTTGATACTCTCAGCACAGAAGATGGATCCTAGAAGAGCAGCTTCAAACCACAGCTTGACAGTTAATGATGAACCTCTGCTTCCTGAGCTCTGGGACTGAACTGGCCAGTTTATACTAGTCCCCCTTCCCCTTCTGTCTGGCAGCTGGTAGCAGGCAGCAGGTCTCCTTCATTCGGTACCCAGGACCTTCACAAGCAAATAGAAACCAGCAGTATAAAATGTACAGAGTGGATTGGGGATAGTCTATCTCCCTGTCCTCTCTCCAGTGTGACACCTGAGTCCCTTTAGAAGATATCAGACACCATACCCTATCCTTGGCTCTCCTAAGCTCCCATTAAGGCCTGTGTTTACCTTCTAACACGACGCTCCCTTTTCAAGCTAAGAGATTCTTTGCCTGGGGTAGCACAAGTACTTGGGGTTCACCTAGATGAAGGAAAGAGAGGGTTCCATGTGCTTTGTTGCCCACTGTTAAAGAGGGGGGGCAGCCTTGCAAAGCAGTAGCAGCATGCATGTGGTCACCATGCGGGCTTGTTACACACCCCGCCAGTCTTGTTGATGGCTTGCTCGGTGCCTTGATTGACTGGTCTGTACTGCACTATTCTTCTCAAAGGCTCCCCATGATCCTAACACCAAACCTTGCCCCGTATTTCTCCATTTGGGAAAATGTGTCAAACGGCTTTACCCCTGGGACGAGTGAGTACCAGAGCTGGAAATAAGGTTCCTCCTGGTTGTTGCTCCTGCCCATGAAGATGACTGCCTGGTCGCCAAAGTGCAACATGAACTTTTGGACCTACACCAGGTTTCAATTTCTTTTTGCATGGATTTTCTTGTTTGGCTGAAGTGAATTTCCCTTTTTCCTCCATCCGTTTGGAGCATGGAAGGGTCGCTCAGTGCTGTGCTTTCTTCTTTACGTTTTTTTTTTTTAATTTTTGTTTCCTACTCTTAAAAAATGCGGGGTTGCAGATGTAGCGGGGCACACCTATTAATCTCAGCTAGTCCAGAGGCAGAGGCAAGATGATCATAAGTTCAAGGCCAGACCCTGTTTCCAATTTTAAAAGCTTTAAAGTGTTTGCCTAGCATATGCAAGGCCCCAAGCTTAACCCACAGTACTTTACAAAGACATGAGCAATAGAAGGGACCTCTTAAACCATCTTTAAAGGAGACAGAGAGACTGGAAAAGGCTGGCAAAGGCCATAAGAGCCCAGGAGGGAAAAATAGAGCAGCAGTGAGGTATGGAAAGAAACTAGGAACCAGGCCTGAAGAGAGACGAGAGGCACAAAGGCAGACATGACAGGAGTCTAGCTTGCTTGTCTGCCAGCTTCCACAATGCCCCAAGGTCAGACACCCCTTGGCACAACTCTTCCCACCCTCTCAGCGGCTGTCACATGTTAGAACACCATTAGGAAAGTGACACCCAGTTAAAAGAGTCCCCTGTCCGGTGACCCGGCTGACACTCCTGTCTGACCCATCAGGGTCCCGAGTGACAGCTGCTCCCTCTCTGGGATGAGTGAGGCCTGTAATTGTGCTGAGTGGCAGGGCCTCCGATGCCCGGGCAGCCTCCCGCAAGCAGCTCACTATCATTAGCTTTCTCACAGGGTTCTGAAGCCTTCCGCTGCCACAACAGTAATTACCAAGAGATTAGGCAGGCATTAAGCACTCCTTAATTTGACACATTGCAATGATCTCCATTCAGCCTTTCTGCTCGAATAACTCTCAACAAATATTTCAGAGGCTACCAAAATAAACAGAAGCGCTGTGTTTGCACAGCTGAGTCTCTCTCCCGTTTCTCTGAATGCCATCAACTCCAGGTAGCGGTAAGATGTGGTCCTGATGGAAGATGGGCAGGCAGGGCAGAGTGCAGAGGGAGGAGAAGGGAGAAATGATGTCGAAGGCAGCCTGAAAACGCAAGTCCATACAATGGGAAGAAATCAGCACGGTGTTAACATATGGCCTGCTCTGACTGATGGTGATTTAACTGGACCCAATTTTTTTTTTTAAAGCAAGTAGTTACCTAAGAACCTAGTAAAAAGATAATCAGTATTTTTATGAAAGTTGCCACATTAGAAAAAAATAATAATTACAGTGAAAGGAGTTGTGTTGCTGTTGCTGGATATTTTTTTCTCAGTAGGTTATAACCCTAAATATTATTCATTAAGTTGCAATAGAAAAGCCACTGTTAATATGCAATAAATCTCAGTGGGAGCTGTCACAGGGGAGATAGGCTCATCTGGTAATTACAACACATTGGAAGTTCAGTATTCCCTTTTATGTATTGTCTTACACACACACACACACACACACACACACACACACACACACTACCCTTGACTACTTAAATTGGAGGTAGTTGGATACGGATGGCACTGTATCCCAGAGTTCTCTACACTCTTCTGAAGCAAGATGAGACAGAGATAAAATGGGTGCTCATAAAAATTAGTGTTCCATTTCCCTGAGCAAAGCACCGTATGGAAAGAAGTGTTTACTTTGGCTTATTTTACTCCATTGTCTCTGGGTCCCATTGCTGTGGGCTTGTGGTGCTATCCATCACAGGAGGAGGTGCAAAAGCCAGAAGCAGGTAACAGAATTTAAATGGGCATCTCAGAGATTTTCACAGGATCCCTCTCATCCTCTTTCAAGTACTGGTTGCCTTCCTGACACATGTCTAGTAGGGTGTCATGGCAGAGGGCAAGTACTTCTGGAGCTGTGACTTAGAATTCCCAGAGTGCATTCTTCTCTTCTGGAGAGACATCACTTTTAACTACTCTGCTGGTTAGTTTTGTTGTTGTTGTTGTTTGCTTGTTTGTTTTGCCAACTTTACACAAACTAGAGTTACCTGGGAAGAAGGAACTCAGTTGAAGAATTGGTTTCATCATATTGGTCTGTGGATGTGTCCATGAGGTATTTCCCTGGATGATGAATGTAGGAGACCCTAGCCAACTGTGGGCAGCACCACCCCTGAAAAGATTGTTCGAAGTTATAGAAGAAAGCAGGCTGAGCAAGCCATGGGGAGCAAGTCAGTAAGGAGCATCCCTCCATGGAATCTACTTCAGTTTAAGCCTCTAGGTTTCTGCCTTAGATGTAACCTGTAAGCTTCTGCTGGTCAGCGTGTCTCATCACAGCAATAAGAAAGCAAACGTTCTTATTATTTCTTACGATGATTGCCTTTCAGAATGAGCAAAAAGTTGTAGTTTATAGCTGTAGTGAGTTATGTTTGTTTCCATCCATAGTCCTTCTCCTGTGCTTTCTCAACCAGGGATGATGATTAATGACCATTTAATTTACTAAAGTGTAAACAGTAATACCATAGAATAGGGATCAGCAAACTATACACATGGGCCAAAACAAGCTCACACCCATTCTTTGATATTGAGTCTTATTGGAACACAAAGTATAGTCAGTAATTGACATATTTTCTATACCACTTTTACACAATGTGGTGGTTTGAGTAAGAATGTCCTACGTTGCCTATATATTTTGAGGTTTGGTTTCCCTGGGTGAACCGTTTAGGAAGGATTAGGAAATATGGCCTTGTTAGAGAAGGCATCTCAGTAGGGGTGGGCTGTGAAGTTCCAAAACGCTCATACAGGGCCCAGTTCATCCATTTCCTCCACTGCCCCACCTGCTGCTTTTGACTCAGTAGTAAGCTCTCAGTTACCATCCCAACACTATGCCTTCCTGCTTCCTACTGTGATGGGCAAGGACTCACACTCTGAAACTATAAGCAATCCCCCAATTACATGATTTTTTTAAATAGGTTGCCTTGGTCACAGTGTTTCTTCATCACAACAGAACAGTGACCAAAGCACACAGCAATGACAGAGTGTAATAGTTGCAACAAAGAACATTTGCCCTCCCTGGCCCTGCAAAGATCAAGATCATTAGTGCTCAGTCTTTTGTACAAACAATGTAGACTGTCGACGACTTTAGACCAAGGCAGAGATGGGAAATGCACTGGATTTTCAAGCAACAAGAAGACAAAATGTTTACTAAGTATAGTTGATGACAGATTTAATATTCGAAGCAACTATGAATGGCCAGCTGGAATAGAGGACCAAGCTAATCAAAGGGATAAGTAAAGGAGCAAACAAAACCCCACGGTGGGGTCTCATCTGTCAATGAATGTCACCCCACGGTGGGGTCTCATCTGTCAATGAATGTCTCCAAAGTAGAACCAGGTGAAGAAGACAGGCAGAGTGGATGTTCCTCAACAGCACGCCATAAAGATGACTTTGGTGTAACAGACACATCGTTGCAACAGTAGATAAGGCGTTCCCAACGTAAAGTTCATTCTCCAGGTAGAACAATTGACAAACTTGCCTCCCGTGCTTAAAGATACCAGTCCATACGACAAGTATTGATTCCTGTAACACAGCAGTAACAAAGCCCAAACCAGGAGCCAAACCTACACAGCCCAGCTCCTGGGCCCTCCTTCCCCACTCCGAGGCTGCATTTTGAATTGTCTTTGGAATACAAGAGTTTCTCTGGGGATGAAATGCTAACCCAATAAAGGAAAGTTAACACCTTTCATTGCAAACCATATTTGAAAAGTGTAAGGTGTTCAGCGTGGGAGAAGATGAGTAGTCTTTCAGCTGAGAAACACTGCAAGGTCATCTATCAGGTCCCTCTCTAACTTAAGTCCATACTCACCTTCCCCACCCGCTCCCAGTTCCTCACACTTGCTCACACACAATCATTGCAAGTGCAACTGGTCAGTACAGCAAGGTGAGATAGCTGTTTAAAAGCCATGTCTAACTCTCTGGATGCTACCGCAAACGTGTTCATTTATCCCACCAGCAGAGCCCTTGAGACTGCAAAGCTTTGCAGAACCCCACACGTCTTTCCATCCTGAGGCTACACTGTTCTACTGGAAAAACAGTCCTTGAAAAGAAGGTCCTTGAGTCCTTCTATCTTCAATACAGAAGAAAGGTTGGCTCACACAGGGAAAGGTTTTGTGGAACCCACCGTTCACTTTTTACATCCAACTGGCCATTTCATAAGCACTGGGAACCCAGGAAAAATGGACAGCAGGTCCCAGAGAAGAGGAGAATATGGGTGTGGCCAAGCATACAGTCGGAGCTTCAGTGGGCCACCAGCCATTGCCTGCCTTCACTTCCTCATAACGGATGGTGAGTATACGAAGGCTGGTTGCCGGGACCCCAGAGATATAAAATGCCAGTGATATTCCTATGTTCAACAGGGGTGAGTCAAATATGCAGGAGTTAGCCCAAGCTTTGCTAGGATGAGAGAAAACAGGAAAGGTTTTAAGGCAGACAGGAATGTCAGGAAGAGATGTGCAAGGCTCAGGCAAGTTGGAATGCTATGGGACACACGGCTGATTTGATGTGATGATTGGACAGGGACATGTGGGACCTGAGGCAGGACATGAGCTAGACCAGCACTCGGCTGACATCCAGTGTTACAACTGCGTGACCCGAAGGTAAGACTGAGTGGCAGCAAGACCGGACAGTTCGTTATAGCGCCTAGTGAGGGAAGGTCAGTGTCTCCACAGCGTTCTTAGTGACTCAGGTTGCTTGTGGTCCATGGCACCCTTCACTTATGCTTGCTTTAGCCAACAATATGTTCATTGAAGTGGTTAAGCTTAGGTTTGTTAGCTTTGAATGTGGTCCTACCGTAGCTCATTCATAATTTGCTTCTCTGGGGCCCTCCCCTGGGAATAATTTAACCTAAAAAATCTGCTTCTCAGCTACTTTTGTTCATTATTTCTGGTCCCACTCACTGCCTCTCAATTGCTCCAGTGGGGCTCATGAAAGCCTCTTATTACTGTGTCCAAAGACAGACATCTTGGCGACACCTTTCAGCATCCCCCCGGGTAGCCAGAATTCTCTTTGGTCTTTCCTTCCTCAGAGACTGCAGACACCTAGAGCTTTCCTGCCCTTTGCCGACTTCCAGGGTGCATGTGTCTGTGTACGAGGCTTACCTACTTCCAAGGAGAAGCTGAATCCCACCCTAAATTCTCCCTGGCTTGGCCCCATTTCTTTGTCATGAAGCCTATACAGCAATATGGCCCAACACACGATGCTCAGTGTCTTAGAGATCTCTGTCCTCATTGGCTTTAATTGTCAACTTGACAATTAAATAAGCCTAGAGTCACCTGAGAGTGTCGTCTCAATTGAGGGATTGCCCAGATCACCTTGGCTTGTGGGCCTGCCTGTGGGGAATTGTTTGGCTTGTTAATTTATGTCATCAAGCCCACCATGGGCTAGTGATCTTGGGTAGCTAGCTAGGTATGAGCCAGTGAGCCAGCCAGCGAGCAGTAAATATCTGTGGTCTCCACGGTGCCACTGCCCCAACTTCCTTCAATGTAGGAGGCTAACCTGTAAGTTGAAATAAACTCCTTGTTCTCTGAGTTGCTTTTGGTCCGAGTGTTTTATTGTAGCAACAGAATGAAAATTAATAACCTTCAAACTCAGACTGGGCACACCTCCTATGACTTAGAGACCTTGATCCAGCTCATTAGGGTTCTACTGTGTCTTTGTTTTTGACTGTTGTACTACAGGGGCTGGTGTGGGAGGCTTTAACTTCTAAGAGCTATCCCTAACTTCCCCTTTGTTATACTTTGAATAAAAACAGTCCCATACACTCAATGGTAGGACTCTTGATATGCAGCTGATGAACCTTTTGGAAGGTTCTGGAAAACTTTAGGGGGGCTTTGCTAAAAGAAGCAAATCACCAGGGATGGGTCCATGAGGATGTATCATCCCTGGCCTCTTTCTGGCTTACCCTCAGCTTCTTGCCCATGAAGTGAGAATCTCCTCTTCCCGTTACTCCCACTGATACGGCGGTTTGCTGAAGAGCATGAAGACAGGTTACCATGGACCGACCCTTCTGAGGCAGTGAGCTAAAGTGAGGCTTTCCACTCCAATCTGCATTCTACCACAGAGACAAGAAAAAATAACCATCTCACCTCTGCATGCTTTACCCCCTAACATGCTCAAGCAGGCGGGGCGAATAGACCACACCCACGTTCTCCTGTGTCCAGGGAGGAGCAAAACAGAGAAGGATAATCAAGTCCTGGCTACAGCACTGTGTAAATAATGGGCTGGGAAATCGCAGCGTCTCCTGGGGAGGTGGAGATGCTGAAATCCCTGGTGCTGTTTTCTGTTGGGAGCTGGAAAACTGAGACACAAAACGGACAAATCACAGGAAAGCATCTCTTGCTGAGAGTTGGGTGGGGCAGGGCAATATGGCTCTTTGGAGATGATTTCTATTGTTCATAGAGATAATCATGGGAAGGGAGATCAGCCCAGACTCACTGAAGAACACCAAGCAGTACCTCAGAAACCAAAAGGAAGGGAAGCTGCCACACTCCAGCTCTGAGCCTTGCCAAGGACTGAGCTTCAACCAAGCTGGGGTGTTCCCATCGGTAAGACACAAAGCAGAGGAGGCTGGCAGCACATCTTCCTTGAGGAGCTGTCAGCAGGATAAGGAAAGAAGAATGCTAAATGCCACGCTCTGCCTTCAGTGGAAGAATGGGGCTACAGGAAATCGATCCAGGAACTAGTAGACACTATAGGCAGACAGGTTTCAGCCCGAGGAAGGGAGACCTTTTCAACTACTGCTGCTACCAAAAGATGAGATGGGGTATTTCTTAACAGTCTGAGTCCATGTTACTAATGGTAACCAAAGAAATGCAAGCTAGGTAGCTTCCCAGGCAGTGGGTGCTGGAATTCCTGCATGGCAGGGCAGAGGATTTCTGAAATCCCTTCCTGCTTGAAGCTCCTGTAACTCTGGATTACCCTGACTGAATGAAAACATAGGAACCAGAACCCTTCTAGACATATAATTTCCACCCTCTAATGCTGGGAACCTGAGACCCTGACTAGCCAACAGCTAAAATACCACAGACTGAACACTACTGTCTGGTTCTGTGCTTCACCCTGGCTTGCCTGCATTTCTATGCATTGGTTCTTATTTTAATAGGGAGCAAGAAGGTAAGCAGATGGCTTGAGGTTTACTTCGCCAAGCTCTGTAAGCAGAAAGTTTTTGTATGAGCAAGCCCCTGAGCTGCCAGGAGAGCCTGTGCCCTTAAATAGTAATGAGATCTATCGCTCTCCTTTAACAAATGCATCTTCCCTGAGTGCTAAGTAAACCATCTCCATTTGCAGTGTCAATATCAGCACAGGCCTTCCCTGCCTCTCAAGCAGCCCAAACAGATTGCAATTGGCTGCCAGTCCCCAGTCCTGTGCTCAGTGAGAGCTGTCAATGGGCATGTCAATAAGATACGGGGACTATTGATCAGCATAGGCATTTAGGGGTCACGGGTCGATGAGAACTCATGCCAAGAGATGTAGAAAATGATAGCTTTCAGATAAAGGCAGCAAAGTGAGCTTCCCAGAGGAGAAATAATATAGCTCAATTTCCTTGTTCTGCTGCTTGTCAATTTCCCTTGGTTTTCTGGGAGAGGAGAGGAGTGGGCAGGGAGAGATGGGGAGGAAGGGAGAAGGGTGGGGGATGCCAGCAACTCAAGTGTTTGACTGAAAACACTTCAAGCAATGAAAAATCAACAGTCACCATGAGGCCATGCATCATCTGCCATATATACCGCTATCTGCATTAAAAGTGGGAGGTAGGGGAGCCAGGCAAGCAGGATTTCTCAGAGAGAATGGTACAGAGGAGGAGAATGAAGAGAATGGTGCAGAAATGGCTTTTGATGGAGCCGCAAAAACCACTTCACTAGTTCTCATCTGGTCCCAGCTCTGGGATGTTTAGCTAGATGGGATAGATCCTTTTTATCCCCCACAGTGATAGAGTCTTTTGCTACCTCAAGATGATCTGAGGGAGGAGACAGGCTGGTGCCCTTAGCAGCAGTGTGGCTGTTCATCACTGAACCCAAACCATGAGATGTCTCAGTTCTGATTACCCTGCCCCCGCTCACTGCAAACTCACCCTGTAGCTCTGTAGCCACCGTATATTCAGCGATGGGGCCTCTGGAAAAAAAAGTGATTAACTTAAAGAGAGGCCATGAGGCTAGGACCTGGTCCACACACGACTGCTATACTTAAGAAAATTTGGACACACAGGAGATTCCTAAGGGGCATGTGCACAGAGCGAGGGCCAAGAGAGGATGCCTAGAGAGGGAGGCCGTGCGCTAGCCAAGGAGTGGTCTTAGGAGAATCAAAGGTGCCTTGGCCTTGGCTCAGGCGTCCCCAGAAATACAAACCCCAAATAAACCTGCTGTGTGACTCACCCGACTATAGGATTTTTGTTATGGTAGCCCTGGGAAATGAATGCAATGGGCTGAAGGCATGTGTCATCTGAATAAGCATGGGGAGTGGCAAATGGGGTGGTAATTATTCATGACCTGGAATTCTGAATAATTTCATACTATAAAAATTGTGTATCACTTTCAACCATGAACTGACTTAATGTCAATTAAATGGCTCCGATAATTGATTTGTATGGAAATGTCTGTACAAATAGGGCTTGCGAATGAGCCCCCTTTTAGACTTTCTTTTTTTTTTTTTGCCTCCCATCCCCATCCTAGGATTGAGAGATAATTCTAGTCACAGACAGAAAAGCCAATAGTCACGACTGAGGCAAGTAATAGTCAATAAAATGGCAAAAAGTCAGTTTCAAGTTTATGACTGGAAAACTTGATATTAAACCTCTGTGACCTCTTCCTGGACATGACCACACACGAAGGTAAGTGGCACACTGGGCCCTGCTTTTGTGCATTTCTTCCCTTCTTAGGGGAACTCTGTGGTGGCCTCATATATACTTTGGAAATTGTCTCACCGTCTTGATTCAGATTCACATTCCAGCTTGCCTCCCAGACAACTGAGATTTATCCCAAGTCCTGCCAGTCGGCCCTTGTGCTTGAATTAAACTCTGAATGAATGTTGCTTAAAGCAGTAATTCAGCATCTGTGTCTAAAAGTTTTGGGTGATGTCACAGGGATGACTTAAGGGGTGACACATTTCAATGGGGGGTAGAGCTGTGTCACCTCTTCATGATCGATCCTCGCCGTGTGTCAGTCTGTCCATTCACTCCAAATGGTAAATGTTGAAGATCCATGTTTTATTGTGCTTGCTTCTCAAGATGTCATTAGGATGACAAGAAACACAACAACCGCAACAACCTTAGCAAACCCCGGAAGAAAACTGGAGGGGAGATGGCGCTAACAAGGAATATCAATAAAGTTCTGGAATCAGGCAAACAGCAAAACGACAAATGGGCTGACAGACAAGACAAAGCTGAACTCTGTGCTGGCAGAAAAGAGATGCGCCAAGAACGAGGACTCTTCACATGTAGTCCCGAAGCTCAGGAATCAGAAACGCCATGGAGCAGTGGTATAAGGCCAATGTAAAAGAAAGAAGACTGATCAAATCTTTCAAACCACACAGATGCCCGCTTTTACCAGGTGGCCCCTTCTTTGTTGGATGGGAGCCAGAAGGGTCATTGGAGAATGTGTTTCTTGACATGTCACTCTGGGGTGAAAAGCATTCATTTCTCCAGAGATCTGGCCAGAAATGCAAATCCAGGCCCCACCACAGACAGAATAAGTAACTCAGGTGTCAACCAGGCCTCTGTGCGATCCCGTTGCAGGTTCACATCTGATAGCAGTCTCATGGCAGACACTGACAACATGGAAAGCCAACTGTGGAAGAGAGGTGACGAACAGCTCTGATGGAGAGTGTTGCATCAGCTCCCCAAATCAGCAGCAGTCCTTTCTGCTTTTAGGGTTTCATCTAAAGTTGGTCTCCAGTTTTCCCTTCTGAGAATATTCATAAACCAAAAGAACTATTCTTAGGAACTGATGTGAATTTTGTGCATTTGCATGCACATGTGCACGACCACACACACACACTAACATGCAGCCTATAGGCATGAGAAACTTAGTGGCTCTCACTCTTTCACTGAAAATCATGGAAGGCTGTGAAAGATGGCTCCTCTCTCTCTCTTTCAGGAAGTACAAATTAGGACACTACCAAAGTGCTGTTGGTGGGAGGAGTTTTTTTTTTAAAAAGTAGGTAGGTATGAACTGAGTGTGTCTGGAACTATGAGAGCAAAATAAGGACTTAAATATATGAAATGATTTACAAGGGACCCTTCTGAAAAATTACCTGAGGAGTTGTGAGACTTAATTTAAAAAAAAATTTTTTTCAGAAAGGATGAGCTGGGAAATGCTATTTTCAAAGCCAAGAGAACAATTTAAGAGGTGGCCAATAATAGAAATGCGCGCGCGCACACACACACACACACACACACACACACACACACACACACGCGCGTGCGTGTGTGTGTGTGTGTGTGTGTGTGTGTGTGTGTGTATGTATATATATTGCGTGTATATATGTGTGTATATATATGTATATATTTGCATATGCATATATGTATATGTGTACACACACATATATAATACATTAATAATATAGGAAGACAGTCTGAAGTGATAATGAAGACATGAACCAAGTTTAAAATCATGTCAAGTGTTGCCTGAATGTGAAGTGACACAAACCCACATCTGCATGTGGTGGCAGTATAAACCGGTGCCACTACTGTGGAAAACACATGGGCACTAGACAGACAAAAGTACACTGTGCACACGGGCTGCATCTGAGCCGTGGCCTCTTATCCTGTACTGTGTGAAAGTCAGCCACACACATCAGAAGATAAGAGCAGCATTATCCTTCATAGGGAAAACCTGGGAAACCCAAATGAATGCACGTCAGCAGTTCAGTGGGGAAACACACCGTGGGACGTTCATGTGTGGAATGGACAAGAGTGGGGAAAACCAAGTACAGATGGAACTTTAACACAAGCAGCCTTCAAATGCATAGAATTTTTGACTGCTTACTTTAAAGAAAGTATTACATTATTAGCCAATTTATAGTAAGGTCAAGAAGAGCTGAATCTAAAGAATGGACCAACCAGTGACTCCTGCAGCCAGGGATCCATCCCATAATCAGCCACCAAACATAGACACTATTGCATATGCCAGCAAGATAGTGCTGAAAGGGCCCTGATATAGCTGTCTCGTGGGAGGCTATACCAGTGCCTGGCAAACACAGAAGTGGAAGCTCACAGTCAGCTATTAGATGGAACACAGGGTTCCCAAGGAAGGAGCTAGAGAAAGTACCCAAGGAGCTGAAGGAGTCTTCAACCCTATAGGATAAAGAACAACATGAACTAACTAGTACCCCCAGAGCTCATGTCTCTAGCTGCATATATAGAAGAAGATGGCCTAGTTGGCCATCATTGGGAAGAGAGGACCCTTGGTCATGCAAACTTTATATGCCCCAGTACAGGGGAACGCCAGGGCCAATAGGGGGGGAGTGGGTGGGGTGGGTAGGGGAGCAGGGTGGGGGATGGGGGGAGGGTTTAGGGGATTTTCAGGAGAACATGTGAAATGTAAATGAAGAAAATATCTAATAAAAAATGGAAAAAAGAAAACAAACATCAATACAAAAAAAAAAGAAAAAAGAAAAAAAAGATTAAGCAAAACCAAATACGATCACATAGACACACGTCAGATTGTTAAAAAGTATAAAAAGAACCCAAACATAATTTAAAACTGTGTTCATTTCTAGGAAGAAGGAGAACAGGGGGTGTATGGGGAGAATCCACTCGTGGTACTTACGAGTCGTTGATATTCTATTTTGTGATCGTGGCAGGGAGTGTCTAGGGGAGGATTTTTATTGTATTCAAACTACGCATATATGTTTTTCATAAGTTATACATACGCATGCTGTATTTTACAGTAAAAAAATCACAAATGATGATGAATTTCTGCTACAAAAAATACTACGAGAGATATCAGATGGAACGCAATAGAGCACAAGGGGAATCTGAGGCGAGATGTGATAAATCTTCCTGTAATAGGCAGAGCCACGGATGTAAGTGGGTAAAACTCATCCATCAAAGGAATTTTTATTCTTTTTAGTTTAAAGTTTTCAGTTTCAAGTTGGATTTTGAAACGGACCCAGTAACGTAGTGTCTGTCAAAAACACACTTGGAACACCAACAAAGCAAGGGTAAAATGTGAAATAATAATAATAATAATAATAACAACCCTTGATAGCATAAGCTAAGGCAAAGCTGGAACTGCGGTACTGAAGTATATCAGATCTATCCGTAGACAAAGTGAGGATCAAACCAGTGTATGGTGGTTTGAATGCTTGGCCCAGAGAGTAGCACTATTAGGTGGGTGTGGCCTGGTTGGAGTAGGTGTGGCCTTGTTGGAAGAAGTGTGTCACTGTGGGGATGGGATTTGAGACCCTCCTCTTAGGCACATGGGAGACAGTCTTCTCCTGTCTGCCTTTGGAACAAAGATGTAGAACTCTCAGCAACTCCAGAGGCCTTCCTGCCTGCACACTGCCATGCTTTCCGTCATAATGATAATGGATGGAAGCTTCTTTGTGCAATGGGCAGCAATTAATACAATTAATTTGCAGCGGGAAGCAATTAATCCCAACTGGTCAAGGAGCTGAGAATAAGGGATTAAGCCTCAGCTCTAAATAGGACATTTTCATTGTGACTTCTCGTACTCCCACCACGGCTCGGTGAAATATTACAGAACAGGAACAAGAAAGAATGTCGGAGCTGTAAGATGGGCAAGAGTACTATGGAATGCTGTCTTGTGGGCATGACATAATTATTACACATATGAACTCACAGCACCTGTACTTGCCTGCACAAGACCTGCACAAGAAGTAGCTGCTCAAAATTACAGCGTGAATGGGGAGGAGCTTACCAAACCCCACCCTCAGCTAAGGAGATACTGAAGGAAAGATAGTAAAATTTTCTTTGGGAGTGTGGCCGAGCTCTGGTTGAATAGCCCCACACCCATGTACAGGCAGCAAATAATGAAATGCAGAGATATATAAGAACATGAAAAAAATCTTTAAAAAGGAGGGCACGAAGTTGGAAAGGGGATATATTGAGAGTGGGAGGGGGGAAATGGGGGTAGATAGGATTTTAATTGTCAAGTACAACATTCTCAAATAAACAAATTTTTAAAATTTCAAAGAATACATTTTAAAAATGTAGAAAATGAAGTCAACCCAGTCTCATTTTTTTTGTGTGTGAAGTCTGTATGTTTGGAAAACAAATAGTATACTACTAATAATTGTTGATTTAAATTTTTTTGCATGGAATATAATATGAACTGCTAAATAATACATGAATTACATGCCAACATTATGGTATTAACTAATGGTTTTCCGAAGGAAATTTAGGAACTTATTAGGAATCAAGAAGACTGGAAACATGAAGAAGTTAAAAATCAAGTTAGAAGTAAGGATCCAATGAATCTAAAGACATAGGGAAGGGAATGATGAAAATGAGTAGGTTGGTCATGGTCCAGTTGAAATAAAACCCCAGTGATGTGAGCAAGGAATGCTTAGTACAAATAGTTATAAATCATTTGAAAGAAATTACCCACTGTGGGGAAAATAAGAGACTGTCTCACGTCTAAAAAGACCACCCACGGAGGTCACCAACACGGGGAAGTTCATCCTCAGAGCTGCGATTCTGACCTCACTAGAGAGAAAGCACCAGCCAGTTCATTAGACACCAGAGACACTCTGTATCTTTCTATGGACCTGTTCTTGTCTCACCTGTTAAGCTCAAGTTAGCAAGCATAAAACCCAGGAATCAGACTAGTACACAGGAAGACAAGGAGGAGAAGCACAGAAGCTGAGGCTGGTAGGCAGGAAACTGGCCTGAAGACAAGGAGGAGGGTAGCGTGTTCACCTTAACCCAACACCTGGTCCTCATGGACCTTGCTAAGCCCTCCAAAGTACTTGTGCGTGTAGTTAGAATACGTGAATCAACAGAGCCAAACAAGAGAGATGTCAAGATATTCATGATCTCAGCTGAGTATGTCATGGCAGAGTCATAGTGGAGGACCACTGTGAGGATATACTGTGGTGCTGCCAGAGCAAACTGCTACTGGTGGCCCTTCAGATTTGTACAGAGGTAAAAAAATAAATAAAGCGCCACTCAGATAGATACTATGATCCAAACACCAAGTATGGCGTTGATTTGCTCCAGTAAAGATAGCCCAGACTTGGCAGCTGTGTCTGAATCAGTGTGTTCTCCCAAAGCCATCCAACTGCAACACGAGCCAAACAGGTGAAGTGAATAGGAATGGGATAGCTATTATCTCTCCTGTTTCTTTGAGTGCTTGTACTGTGGCATAAATCTCTAAAAATTTACCCCCAATGCAATATTTCCTGTGATTTACCTCTTCTAGGTGAGATGTTCCAGGAGGAACGAGGTTGCATCTAGCCCTGCCAACAATGATAGTTCTCATTGCATGGGCTCAGGAGCTCATGGGAGAATATTTCTGGTTTGCAAAACATGGAATACAGTGATCCACTCAAGACCAGGAGATTTAATGCACCTGGGCAGGGCTGTGGGTAAACTCAGCCATCTGAGATTCAAATATCAGCTAAGGCTCCAGCTATGACCAGGTTGCTTTAGCTCTGCTTGACCAGTGGATGAGAGACATAGTTGGGTTCTTAAAAATTAGTGTCAGGCCATACCTAATGTTTAGTATCATCAAAAGTTCTTTGTATTTCCTCTTTGCCAGTGACCCGAGGGCCCTTTGAGTTAAACTTGGAAGAAGACCAACAGAACCCACTTCTGAAGATGCAGGAGTCTTTTCCCAAGCTTGCTTGTGTCTTCTTCAAGAGACTCCGAATCTATGCACTGAATCTTGGTCTGATAAAGAAGCCACTGCTTTGTGAGTTTTTTTTCAAGGTCTTCTGTTCCATACATCAGTTTTTTTCAGATGTCCCTCACCAAAAGAGCTCCACGGTGAAATTCAGAGATGGAAGAGGCTAAGATTTCAATCTACAAGAAGTTTGCCAGGTTGTCATGAGGTACATACAGTTCACCCTACAATCTTTCCACTAAGCCAGTGGTCAGAAAGGCTCAGGATCTAGCAATGGGCCATGAGTGTTGAGCAGAACTGACTCATCAAGTGCCTAGAACCTTCTGGAAGCTGCCTGGGGTGGTCACTGCTAACCATATCACCCAAAGCCAGCTGGAGTGCCCATGAGCTAAAAGGGACAAATGGTACTTTGTAGCATCTGCCAAGGGACTGCCAAATCTTGCAAGGAATCTTTCGTCCCGAGAGTTCTGTAGAACAGCTGAGTACCACCAAAGTCAGGGGGAGATGGACACTGGAAACTAGGAAAGCCCTTTCCTCCTGCATCCCTTCAGCATTCTCCACTGCCAAAGCTTCTCTTGTGTCTGCTGACAAGGTATGCATAGGTCTGCATCTGTCACACGGAGGGACGTGGAAGGTGGATCCAGAGGTGAGATTCAATAAAATTGAGCTGTCATGAACTGAAGGGAAATCATAAAAGAAACAGTGAAAATGAACAACCCCAAAGACCATGACTTGAGAAGATTAAAAGATATAGAAGTTTTAGGCAAATTTAATCAAGATAGTAAAAGGGAGAAGACAAATTGAAAGGAACAGAAGAATAATAAAGAGGCTTTATAAATTTAAAATATCGTTACAATTAAAAAAAATCCCAAAGAAGTTTTTCAGAAATTAGAACAAAGAGAGTCAGACAGGCAGAGACAAGAGAGAGAAAGAGAGAGACAGAGAGACAGAGAGAGACAGAGACACTAGTGAGGTGGCTCAGTCAGGAATGTCCTTATCACATAAGCATGGGGATTTGAGTTGAGATCCCAGCACCCATATGAAAAGCCAGAGATGGTAGCTTATGCTATCCCACAGGAAGGAAGGTGACTAGAGAAGGATCCTTTGTTCTTGGTGCTCACCCAGCATAGCTCAGTGGAGGAGCTCAAGGTTCAGTCTCAAAAGACATGGTAGAGAGGGATTGAAGAAACCACCCTGTTTAGACTCCTGCTTCTCCCTCCATATTCATGTGCACACACATGCATCCACACACCCACACCCACATGCACAAAACAATAAGTGCATACACACACACACACAAACACACACACACACACACACACACACACACCACTAAAGATAATCAAAGAAAGAAAGAAGAAAGAAGAAAGAGAAAATGGCTGGAAAGGACTTAAGTTTGTCCATAGTCCTGTGTGAATTCCTGAAGTGGTGCTTCTCTTCTTCCTGAATCGAGCATCTTATGACACGTTGGTGCAGCTGAGTGACTGAACTGGGCCCATCTTTGACATCACCAGAGGAGAATCTGTGGGTTTTCCTTGCTTCCACTCTCCATGGATCCTGAGACTCCCTCTTTCCTCTCTGTGTCTGGGTACCAGAAGAAGCTGCCTTCGCATCCAGATGTTTTTCTTCGTCCGTCCATTCATTGACGGTCTGTTTGGGTTTTGGCACTCAGATGTCTGGGAACTGATTGTTGTGTTGCATATTTCATGTCACAGTTGCTGAGGTGTCTTCCTGTTGCCATGAGCTTGCTGCCTAGCTTCCTGAGTAGTCTTGCGACATAGGTGCTTCTGGTCACCCGGCTGATGGTTCACGAGGGAGTCTCATTTCAAGGTGCCCTTGTGCATGGGATGGTTTAGGCTCACCGTAAGGGAAGAGTAAGCAGCTATCCTCCTGTCTCCAGATGGAACAACTTCCTTGGTGTAAATTTTGCTCCCTGTGTGATTAAGCTGGGGCTAGAGTCCCCCTGTAACTGTTATCCATCTCCTTCCTGTGATATTTCCAGCTCCCCTCATGCCCCGAGAGACTTCTGAGAGTCCTCTGTTGGTTAACTGCTTGGGCAGAAGCCCATATCTCAGTCTCTGTGTGTGGTTTTCCAACGTGGGGTAGAGAAGTGACTTGATGAAGACTGTATGCTGTGTATAGGAACCCAAGGGTGGCATCAGTGGAGCAAGGCGGCCTCTGGATAAGAGAAGCCAAGGTAGATAGAGAGGGGAAGACTCTCAGCCAGGGAGGACAAGGACATTGAAACAAAGAAAGTTGTCCTCTCTAGATGGATTCCATTCTCCTGATAGAATGTGGCAGATGGAATTGAATCACAGTTAGTCTGGGTGACTGGAAAAAGGCAGCTCCCCAAACAGACCAGACATCAGGTAAGCAGAGGGAGAGAGATCACATCTGGAGAAACATATCCATGGAGATGTCACATGATATCTGCCATCAGCCAGACACTAAGCATACAGAGAGTTCATGAGCATCATCTGTGTTTAGCTGCATGAGACCGTTCAGTGAGTGTTCCCAGTTCTTTACTCCTTCCCTTCCCCACGTGGCCTTGAAGTAGCTCCCAACAGTAGAAGGAAATGCCCCTTCCTGCCCGGGGAGCTTTGCTCTTGGCCTTGCTCAGCTAATGTGGTGTTGAGAAAAGTGACATGTGCAGAGGCTTCCTGTACCTGTCTGTAATTTGGCAAGCCTCATGTATTTTCATCATCCATTTCCAAGGTCATATGGCCAGGAACCTACTGATCCAAGGGAAATGAGAACTAAACCCAACCCACAGCTGAGAGCTACATCAGGCTGACTCTCTCTGTGGGTAGCTATAGACTAGAAATGAGTACTTGCAATTATAAGTCACTTTAATTTGAGGAGATGTTTGTTATTCAGCATTATGGCAATAGTGGCTAATACATTTAGGTAAACAGGCGTGATGAAGTTCCCCACAATTCATGCAAAGCAATGGAAATACAGAGAGGTCAAACATTTGTCTGCATTTGCTGATCAAAGGAAAGGGTTAACCATATTCTTAGCTACCTATTCAACGGAAAAGCTCTGTAAGCATTGACACTTTCCACAGCTTAGAAGTCTAGCATTCAAACGAATAATTTTTAAGTGCTTTTTTTTTTTTAAAAGTAAGGGCTGAGTTTGCTAATAACCTAAGAAATCCATGTTTTCATATATGCCGCCTATTAAGTCTGTTCGTATAGTATCAGCAAACATCATGTCGCCTTGGAGAGGTTCCTAGTTTTTCCTGTGAAATGTTTTTCAACGCCCGAGTGAATCAAAATGAATGTAAATGAGGTTTATTAAGTCAACCCCACATGGAGCTGCATTGTAGCATTTGTAGGGCTGTGACAGGTTAGTTATTGCCGTTTGAAGGAAATGTCACCAACACAGCAGTCTGCAGAATTAACTTAAAAATATATATGTATAAAACGTCTTGGGATTTTCTTACCCTTTCAAGAATCATCTCCTGGAAAGGTGACAGGGGATGGAGAGAGGCAAAGGTTGGCTCATTCTTCTTTTTTTTTGTCAAGACTTGCTCTCTTGCTACGTGATACCTAGGGCCAGGGGTCGGGACGGTGGGTAACCTCCCAAGATTCTGGGGGCTATGGTTAATGGGCTGTGAAGAGGAAACAAAATGAGGGTGACTGGAGTTGACAGAGAATGACAGGAGCCAGCGGCAGCAGCCCAGTGTGCCATTTGCACCCAGAACGAGTGCCACACTGTCTCAGTGGTGTGGCAGGAGATAAAAACCAAGAGCATGGAGAGGCAGGCGGGAGGGAGGGACTCAGCGGTGATGCTCATCTGTGGAGCATCAGAAGGACGGAGCATCCAGGAGTGCCTGCATCTCTGGCGCTCACTGAGGGAGCAGGTGGGAGAGCCAGCTAGCCCCTTAGGTGAACTGATGACAGTGGGCATTGAGGGAGGGAGCTTTTGTTCAGAATGACTGTGCTCAGCAGGCCCACGAGCCTCCACCTAGATAAGAGCTTCTCTCTCTCTCTCTCTCTTCTCTCTCTCTTCTCTCTCTCTCTTTCTCTCTCTCTCTCTCTCTCTCTCTCTCTCTCTCTCTCTCTCACACACACACACACACACACACACACACACACACACACACACAATGCTTTGGGCAGGGGTAGGCATTCAAAGCTTTTGTTTCTGAGCCTGAATTTAGCTCTGAGACCTGGAGTGAAGGGAGAGAGAGAGAAATGAAAAAATGCAATGAAAGGTGACGTGGTAGACAGGGTGGACTTTGGCGGTTCCCCCGGTCTTTCTGTAGATTCCTCTCTTGAACAGACCATCTCAAATGGGTTCCAAACAGGGTCATACTCCACTGCCGTTCTGTAGCTACACAGGGGAGAGCCACGTTCCCCCTTCCCCTGAGCTCTATATAAAGATTCCAAATCACAGAACTTGGAGGATCTGCATATTTAAATGCTTTGCATTAGGAAGACTTAATGCCAGGAAGGAAAAAGTGAGTTTCTATCTTTACCCCACTGAACTTTAAAAAGTCTTTTTTCCCCCCTCAAAATCTTATATTATTTCTATAATGCTATGCTATGAATTCCCTATATAAGCACATGTATCTAATGTCTAAATTTATCTTGACCGTGGCTGGAGTCAGAAGCATTTGTTAAATGCGATTTACAAATGGCATATGTCTGTGTGCTTTCTGTCTCTAATAAACCTAAGACATTCATTCATTAGGAAAATACTTGTTGACTGACTGTTGTTCTATTCTCTGGGCATCTCAGAGACAAAGACCCTGAAAGTGGCCAAACTCCTTAGAGGGTTAAGCATCAAGCCTACTATGGAAATAAAGACGACCAGTGTTCATTTAATTCACTGTACGATATGGGGAGTTAATAAAACACAGGCCCTGGGGGACACAGGACAGTCAGTGAGGAGCCACACCCTCCCCAAGAGGCACATGAAAACAAAAAGGTCCATTTTGTCCTCTAGGGAAAAGCCTGCTTATTATCAGGAAAAGAAAGCCAGTTCTTCAGAAATCTCTATGGCAGAAGCCTATAAAGTTGGTGTTCTAGTTTGGTTTCTGTTGTGACAAATACCACAATCAAAAGCAACTTGCCTTAGAGGTTATAGTCTGGAAAGCCAGGGTAGGAACAAAACTGTGGGACCTGAAACAGAAACGTAGACATGTCGTTTACTGGCTTGCTCCATCTAGCTTGCTTAGCTTCCCTTCTCTCTTTTATTTTATTTTATTAAATATTTTCTTTATTCACATTTCAAATGCTATCCCGAAAGTTCCCTATACCCTGCCCCAGCCCTGCTCCCCTACCCACCCACTCCCACTTCTTGGCCCTGACATTCCCCTGTACTGGGGCATATAAAGTTTGCAAGACCTAGGGTCCTCTCTTCCCAATGATGGCCTACTAGGCCATCTTCTGCTACATATGCAGCTAGAGACACAAGCTCTAGGGGTATTGGTTAGTTCATGTTGTTGTTCCACCTATAGGGTTTCAGACCCTTTTAGCTCCTTGGGTACTTTCTCTAGCTCCTCCATTGGGAGCCCTGTGTTCCATCCTATAAGTGACTAAAAGTAGAGAGTCCTACCTGTGTAGGGATGGCATGGGCTAGGGGGTACTAGGCTCTCATAAGCCAACTAGCAAATGAGAACTGCCTCACAGACCTGGCCACAGGCCTATCTGATTGAGACAGTTCTTCAGTTGAGGTCCTCTCTTCCTCAGTGTGTCAAGTTGACAGTCAAGGTTAGCCATCACAGCTGCCAAATGTTGGCGTCCAATGGGGTGGGGGATATGGCCAGCCTTTGCTTCAGAGAGACAATCAGAGCAAGTGTACCTAGAAGGACTTACTTGTCCAAGTATCATCTGTATTAGATGACTTGGGATTATCAGGTTCAAAACCAGAGCTGACCTGGGGTGTCTCCCTCTAGCAGGAAGCTTCCAGATAATAGTGCCCACAGAAAACAGAAGGCCTTACAGGTCTTAAACCAAGAGGCACCTTCAGAATACCAGTTCATTTGAAGTCTTATTGCACACCTGGAGACCAAAAAAATGTCTTCTCTAGGAAGAAAATCTAGTGCAAGAAAAGAAGCCAGAAGCCAGAGAACTTCCCATGTACAGCAGCAGCTATCCAAGGAGCCAGAGAGAAGCCCAAGAAACATGAATGATCCAGGGCTCCTGCCACGAAGCCAAGGAAACGACATATACTGTCAAACACCTCGCTGAACACGTATTCAACCTCTTGTCCCAAGACATTTTTTTTCAGCAGTTTCTTAAGGAAACCTGATCTACAAGAAATACTAAAGGGCTTCCTTCAGACTAAAATAGTAACTCCATGGACAAGTGTGAGAGACAACATCCATGTCTTCTTCATATACCAGACCTCCTCCATTTAATGCAGAAGACAATGGCAGAAGGCAATACTTCTGAGGATGCAACCTGTATCAAAATAGCACAAAAAGGAGAGAAAGAAGGCTGTGGTAGTGAACAAAATTTTCTATAACATATGGAAATTGTGTTTGATAAGCTTCATTCAATACATGAAAGGGGGCTATTTGGAGCGAAGGGGGTCTATCTGTGGGGTCATAGGAGAGGGTGGTGGGAATGTGACCAGAGTGAATCATGTGCATACAGAATGGTCTTTCAAAAACCAATTATTTTGTCCTGAACTTTGGATCCTCTGGACCCTGTCTCCGAAGTGTCTTTAGCAACAGGAACTTACCTTCTCTTGGAGGCAACCAAGGACAACAGAAACAGCCTGTAGTTTTTTGGAAGTCTCGAATTCCTCTTACCATCAACTCAGAAGGGCTTCTCATGCCCAGTACTTTAGATACCAGAGTTTTTCTTAGATAGTCTATGGCTCTTGTAGGGAGCATTGGCAGTCCAAGTGTGATAACTTCACTCAAACTATATAGGTATAGATATGGGTATGGGTATGCATATGGCTATGGGTATGGGTATGGGTATGGGTATGGGTATAAGTATAGGTATGGTATGAATATAGGTATGGGTATAGATTTAGGTATGGCTATAAGTATGGGTATGGGTATAAGTATAGGTATGGCTATGCATATGGGTATGAGTATGGGTATGCATATGAGTATAGTTTTGATTATAGGTATGGGTATAGGTAAAGGTATGGGTATGAGTATGCGTATAAGTATAGGTATGGTATAGGTATAGATATGGGTATAGGTATGGTACAGGTATAGATATGTATGGGTACAGGTATGGATACAAGTGAGTATGAGTATGGGTATAAGTATAGGTATGGTATGGGTACAGGTGTGGGTATGGGTATAGGGCATAGATATGCACATATATGTATTATATCTAATTTTGGATAAATAAAATATTATGGGATTCTTTATGGCTTTTTCAAACATCCTTAGTGTTATTTCCCCATATCTCCCCTTCTCTTGTATTGACCTTCATCCCCAATTAAAGCCCACCTTCAGTCGTCCCTGTTTCCGTCTTCCTACCACTGTACCCTGCTGTCCCCATCCCTAGCACTTTCTACCCACTGCATGGTACCTTCCTAGTGTTCTGATTTCTCCAGTTACTTTAGGTTATATATGCACATCTGAAGTTTTGAAGCTAGGGATCTCAGATGAGAGCATATACAGCCTTTGTCTTTTTGGGTCTGGGTTACCTCACTCTGTATAAAATTTCCTAGTTTTATTCATTTACCTAGCAATTTCATGTCTTCATTCCCTTTACAGCTGAGTAGTATTACATAATGTGCATGGACCACATTTTCACTATCTGTACATCTGTTGTAGGGCATCCAGGTTGTTCCAGCGTGTTGCTATTGTGAAGAGGGTAGCAGTGAACATTGATGAGCAAGTGTGTCCTCATCACTTGATGGTTTAACTAGCTGTCCAGAAGCCTTTTTAGTTTCATGAGGTCTCACTTTTCAGTTATAGGCCTTAATACCAGAACCAACTAAGCCCTACTCAGAGAAAGTCCTTCCCCACACCCGTATCCTGCACAGCACCAACCAGGTTTTTCTTTAGCAGTTTCAGAGTTTCACACTGAGTTGATCCATTTGAGTTAATTTTCATGAAAGCTGATAGATCTGACAATTTCATTATTCTACACGTGGGCATTCAGTTTTCTAAAGCTTCAGTTGAAGAAGGTTACGTGTGCTGGTCTTTGTATCTTCTTTTTTGTTTTATTGGTCTATATGTATGTTTGAGGGCCAGCACTGGCTGTTTTTATTGCTATGGCTTTAGTTGACTTTTATAGTCCTGGAAGGTGCTATGTAAGCTACCAAGGGAGGGAAGCAGCAAACAGTTCTACACAGCTGTGAAGCCCACGAACCACAGCAATGACTAACCCGGCAAGAAATCCATCAAGGTACAACAGTGGCCCTCATATCTTGGTGGTAACCAACATTTGTCTAATTGGATTTAAGACTGGCTCAACAAGTGGGAAATCATGCCAAGTACTGGAAACCGAGCCAACTATCTGGGGCTACTGAGGTCAAGGTTCTTACTACATTCTACCACTTGGTTAGACCATCATAATTCACAACTGCATCCTAAATACTTCTCTGCATTCCCACAGATAAGCAGACCTCACAACCCTTGCCAAAGAAGCTTTTCTTTACAGCACAGACCTTTATAGAAAACCACAGCTGTCAAAATTGAGAGATCATGGTATGCCTAACACTTGATACATTACCAATGCACCTCCTCCACCTAAGGCTCAGGGAACATCATGGGAGAGGGGTTAGAAAATGGAAAGAGCTAGAAAACCAGGCCATCTACTGTGAAAACTTGGCTCTTAGAAATGAAAAGACAGCAACTCCATTATACCTCATCAGCATGGCTGCCTAAAGAAGGAAATGGACAATTTTAGCATCAGTATACATGCTAAAGTGGAAGGGAGAAATCTGACATGGTCCCACCCCTAGACAAAGACGTATAGATAACTGGTACCTTCTGAGAGAGGGAGAGTTAGTCTCTCCCAGAAATGAGGTCCCTAACTGGTTATCCAGTACTACTAAGTGGTCAGCCCTGATACATGTATGTGCCAGCAATACTGAACAGACTTATGTATTATATATTCACACATATTTGTATTTATTTATCCATATACACAAAAAAATTAAAGAAGAAGTGGTCAGAAATTTGAGAGGAGGTGAGAGAGGCCATGGGGGAGGAAGAAAAGAGGGTGGAGGGAAATGATGTAATTATACTTTAATTGTAAGAGGAATATCTAAAATCTCAAATTTGAAGGGCTGAAATCATCAGAGTGTATATATATATATATATATATATATATATATATATATATATATATATATATATATTGGTCGTGATGGAATTGAATTAGAAATTAAGAACACAGGAAACATTTGAAAATTAACAAATATGTAGAAATTAAATATTAAACTCCTAGGTGACAGATGGATTGAAATATAAGTCACAACCAAAATTTGTTAATTGTTATATTTCTGCAAATAATTATTTTAAATAAATAAGCAACCACCCCCTAAAAAGCAGAAGAAATTAAAAATAAAGAAGAGAAAGTTAAATGAAAATTAATCAAGAAGGGAGAAACTTAAAGCTGTCTTGAAGGTAAACGAAATAGAGACCAGTAAAGGGGAGAAAATGCCTGAAAAATCAAGAGTTATTTCTTTTGAAAGGTCAACAAAAATGTCAAAACTTTAGCCAGACTTACTTACAGAAGAGACCCAAGAACAAAGCATCCATTGTAAAAGACGAACTATTAACACTGACCTTATGAGGGACAAAGAATTACAAGGGAAACTATGATGTGACCATACACCAGCAGGTTAGATAGCGTCGTCACAATGGAGAAGTCCCTAGAAACACACCCACTTCAGCCACTGAATCAAGACTAAGCATGCTAGAGAGATACACAAAGAGGTTGAATACAATCCAAAACTTCCCTCAAAGAAAATATTGGGTCCAGATGGCTTCCATGGTGAATTTTACCAAATATTTAAGGAACTATTGACAAACTCTTTGTACATACTTAATGAAAAAATGCAGGGGGAGGTGAAAATACTTCAATGCTTGTTTTTGTGGACCCATGTTATGCTGATGCCCAAACCAGGCAAAGATGTCACAAAAGCAAACATGCAAAACAAACAAACAAACAAACAAACAAGCAGGCACACCCTCCCAAAACCATAGACCAATATTCTTTATAAAAATAGACACACAGATCCTCACCAAAATCCATTAATATGTAACATCAATGGATTCTGCACCATGGCTTTGCCTTATGTCTGGATTTTAAGGTTGGTTTAATATCTGAAAATCATCAGTGGGATAACACCAACACTAACAGAACGGAAACGAAATCCTCGGGACTGTCCCAGCATGACTAGTGAAAGCATTTGACCAAATCCGGTATCATTTCACAATGAAAGCATTCAGAAAACTAGGAGTAAAAAGTATCTTCAGATTGAAAAGGGACACCAGTAAAAGCCAGCAGCTAATTTCATTTTTCCTACTAAGCACTGGGTACCTCCCCGTAAAAGCAGAAACAAGGGAGTGGGTCAACATTTGCTACTTCCAACATTGTACCAGAAGTTCTAGACAAGGACACAATGGAGCAAGGCTATCTAGATCGCAGAGAAAGGGATAATAATTATTTTTATTCTTAGTCAATAGAATCGCATAGAAAATCCCATGAAATCCACTCAAAATCGATTATAACTAATAAATGAGTTCTCCAAGATTGAAAAAGATCAATATAAAAAATAATTTTAGGTGCTATTCATGTTGCTGGGAAAGAAATAAATTAATGATCTCAGAGTGGAACCCTGTATGTTACAGCACCCACCTGCCTAGCAAGATGTAGCCCACTGGTTCAATAGGGGCATGAAGGTGATAGGCTAGCCAGCTCTTTTCTGATTGGATCTGAGGCCTGATCCGCAGGAAGGAGTTCGAGTCTGGCACAGCAAAGCTGGCTAATCTCAGGTACTGGGGGAACCTACTGATGTGGTGTTATATGACCACTGACTTCCGAGCATGTGCTTATAGACAAGCAAACAAGCTCCTATGGAATGTCCTCCCGGCACTATAGAGGTCCCCCTCGTTGAGTGGTTCAACCTCTTGCTGTAGATAGAACTGTTCCCAGGACTCAGACTGAGATCAAGAAAGGCTCAGGCATGGGCAGAGGAATGAGGCCGTGGCATGGAAGAGCTGAGAGAAACCAGGCAGAGGGCAGAACAGAAGAGGAGATCCTCACCAGAAGGGAGTGGTCAGAAGAGAAGATGGGTGGATCCCATTGAACACAAGTCAAAGGAGACGCAATCAACTGTGCGTTCAAAACTGCCTCTTGTTTTTTAACCTCACTGGGGTAAGTTGTCTTCATCAATCTGACTTGGTGTAGGGGTGTCTCTCTTTGTGTGTGTGTGTGTGTGTGTGTGTGTGTATCAGGGTTGCTTTTAAAAGATCTTTCCAGTCGAAAGACGATCATTCTCTCCATGACTTAAGGAGAAAATCCACACTCTGAGAGCCAGGTTCTCTCAGATGCCAAAGGACATGCATGCAGGTGGCCTTCATGTCTTAGAAAACCAGGCTGGGGATGGGCATGATTCTAGCACTAAGAGTGCCTGAGAAAGTAAAGGGCACAGGTTACAGAGTTCTGAAATGAAAACAGACCCAAGGATTGTCAGGTCTAGCCCTATTTTGTAGCTGAGAAATTCAGAGTGGATTAGTGACTTGTCCAAGGTCTCTCAGCCAGCTGGTGGTGAGATTGGAAATGGATGCCTGGTTTCTGTCTCCCTGGAGATGCACAGCCTCTAGCAGGGCTGGGCTGTCACTAGCAGACACAGAAGCATGCTTGCACCTGCTCTGGCGTGCCTCACACTCAAATTAGAAAACCTTCTGCTGCGACCCTGATGAGGAAATTAAATTAGCTACTAATTGGTTAATTGGCAACAGGCTCTGAAAGGAACAAATTAAGTTGGGTGGAGAACACATTCCTTAGGTCTGATCGTCTTCATTATCATCTCTGGTCCACCAGACATACCGCACATGGCTCCCCAGGGGGATCTTAGAAGGGTTGCAAGCCCCTGTGGTTGTCAGAGAATTTGTGTTTGTGCTTCCTTCCTCTGGCCTGTATGCCAGCACTTTCTTGGTCCTATAAACTAGGATCTCCCGAGCTGTCATCCTCAGAATTCTGGGGTGAAGAATTCTGATTTGTAGCATTTAGCCATTTCCATGGTGCAAGTGCATCCTGTTTATGGTCCAATCTCAAAGTACCAATATGACACTTACCAGTTCATGAAAATCCTGAGAATTTAACAATCGTCTTTCTTGAAGTGGCGTAGGCTGGTTCTATCTCACTGCTGACAGTGTGTGCTGATGTTAAGAGGGACGTAAGGAGGGTCTCATGATCAGTAAACAACTGGGTAATTCTGTGTGCTCTATAGACGCTGAGATGTTCTGCAGATAGGAGACATACTCAATCAAGTGAGTGCTCTCCTACCACTGGACGAGAGAACCTGGGCTGCATAGGCCTCTCTGGACGACTAGACTCTGAGGACTCTACCATTGCAGAAATCCTGCCACGCTGCTATGTCTATTACACCATCGTCGGCACCAGTATTTTGCTAAGTAGCTCAGATGAGATGTGATGTGGACCTTATTCCCCAAACAGCCAAACCAAGGTAGCCCATCCCAAGTACTAGGTGGCAGGTGCAAACCACTGGTAGTGTTCCCTTTCTGAAACTAAACCCAATCATCAGGCTGTGGCCTGCATGAGGGACACAGCTCTGCCAAGATAAGAGCCTTCAGTCTGGGAGAGCTTTACAAAGATGAACAACTGCAAATTTGCTCATGAACTCAGATTCCAGTGGGGCTAAGGGGTGTAGGAAGAGAAGTGGAAGGAGACACAGAAAAGATGAGCAAAGGATTAACTGGGAGGGAGACTGTCTCAGAGCAGGAGCTGGCAGGGCAGTGGCTACTGATTACATTCTACTACTCTGATACACAAGGGAGAGGGGGTGTAATTAGGCTCATGGTCTCAGAGGTTCCAGCTTGGCTGCTTGGTGGCATGTGGTTGACTCTTAAGAGAGACAGGAGGCAGGTAGAGAGAGATATCCATATCGTGTCAGCTGAGAAGCAGAGGAAAGCTCTAGCCCCAAGAATTCAACACTCTATCACTGCCTACCTTGAACCCATTCTTCATAATGGCATTACACTGTGAACCCACCAGGGGCTTGGTCCATTTTCTGAGTTAGACTCCAGCACAGATGCAACGTGGATTTGCTTGTCCCCTAGATGGTTCTTTTTTTTTTTTTTNATATCCGGGCCCTTTCAGCACCATCTTGCTGGCATATGCTATAGTGTCTATGTTTGGTGACTGATTGTGGGATGTATCCCTGGCAGCCGCAGTCGTTGGGTCCATCCTTTGGATTGAGCTGCACAAATGCTCCCTTTAACTCTTTCAATGTGTGCTTTGATCTTAATTCTAGGAAGGGGTGACGTGTCCACATTTTGATTCTCCTTCTTCTTGAGTATCATGTGTTTAGTAAATTGTATCTTGGGTAGTCTAGGTTTCTGGGTTCTTAATCTAATCAAACTGACTGAAATTAACTGTTGCGTGTGGTGTGGTGAAGAAGCAGAGACATATACATGAGACTTTAAAGTCATTTCGTTTCTTCTCAGGGCAGAGAGAAGAGGACATCCATGGCTTGGAATTCGAAGGTGCCAAAATGGCCTGCTTAGCCCTGCTGGAGGGCCGTGTGGCTCTGTCTTCTGACTTCTACACTGGTTCACAAAGGCATGGGTATCAAGAGAGGGTATTTTCCTTCAGTCGGTCGTATGCCAGACACTCATTTAAATGGACTCAGAGCTCCCAGCATATCTTGATGGCAAGCTTGATATCGGCCTAGCATTTACTGAGTCTGATTTTATGGGTGGTGCTGCAAAATACTGCGTGATTTAAGTTCCAAAGAGATGGTGGTTGGTCCAGGAAAGAGGGACTAAAAGAGATGACACGGCCATGACTAATGTTTATGGCTCTGGAATCACCAACTATTGCCTGAGTCCCAGGTCTATATCACTGGAGTGTCTTCTTCTTCTTTAATTAATTATTTATTTATTATATAAGTACACTGTAGCTGTCTTCAGACACACCAGAAGAGGGAGGGCATCACATCTCACTACATATGGTTATGAGCCACCATGTGGTTGCTGGAAATTGAACTCAGCACCTCTGGAAGAGGAGTCAGTGCTCTTCACTGCTGAGCCATCTCTCCAGCCCCATTGGTGTATCTTCTAAACTCCACCATGTGCTATGAACTGTTGTCCGTTTCCTGGACGACTCACTGCCTGACTCTACCTGCCCTTGGGCTGGAGGTAAGGTGGCACAGTCAATGACACAGACTCAGGGAGCAGATGAGAAATGCCACATGCTTGCAGCAAGCTCATCTGAATAGGGCTGCAAGCTCCTTTAGTACCCTCCACCCACACCCCACTGGTCCCAAGAAAGCATCTCTTCTAAACAGCAGTTCCTGATTGGCTAGCATTGTCTACACCAGCAGTCCTTGGTCTCTCAGGCAGTCCTCAGTTAGGTCCTCCTGCAGGTGATGCTTTTGTGGCTGCGTGGCCCCCAATGTTTCCATAGAGGCTGCTTCACTCTTCCTGCTACTTCCTAACAGATCATTGGATCTCCAAATGGCTCCCAGATGAAGATGATCTCCCTGGCTCCTCTGCACCCCATTTGTCTCTCTGTGAACAAGCTGACCTGTCCACTGAGAATGTTCAAGCTTCCCTGTTCTCCTTCCCAAGAAGTAAAAGTCTGCCCTCACAACAATATTTGAAATTTGTTTTTTCTCTAAATAGCGGGTAAATGGCAGGAGCATGAAGTAAGTCTTTCCAGAGGGACTCATATCTTTGCATTGCACCCTGAAAAGAACCTGAGTCTGGGGGAATCAAGCTCTAATTTGGGGGTTCCGGGTAACTGGGAGGACACAAGTCAGAGTATTTCTAGAGTAACTGTGTCTAGTCAGAGCCAAACACACCATGGAAGGGCTGTCTATCCCACTTAGGAGAAGAGTTAGTCCTACCTCTGCCCTTCAGGGTCTGTTATCATCACCGTGAGCATTGTGCTCCCATCTTTTGGTGCTTCCAGAGGAAATTAGTGACGCCATGACACAGGGAGTGGCTGCCAGGCCTTGTGACTCAAAAGGCAGAATGTATCCTCAGCGTGACCATTATCCCGAATTCTAATCACAGCTACATCACTTTCTAGCTACATGACCTCAGGAAAGACACCTTGTCTGATCTATAACACAGGATGGTAATAACCCTCTGATTTTGCCAACACACGATGATAGTGGCCAGGAGCCCAGGTTGGAGATGATCTTGAAGGAAATACTCAAGGCCAATCTGTTACTGTGAACAAGACCCATCAGAGCCATCTTCCTATACCTCACAACCTTTCCTTCCTATGATCCCTGTAGGCTATTATTTCTTGCAAGAAATACACCGGGGCTGCCAGGCCCAATGACAGAGCTCCCAGAGACACCAAAGTTTAGGTAAGGACAAGGCTCCTCTCTGGAGAGCACCGGACTAGTGTTGATTGGTGCTGACAACAAGAGCAAGGGAGACATCTTTACCGACCATCCAATATCCATGGTCCTCTGGTAATTCAAATTATTTTCCAAATGTCACTGCATCTGTCTGAGCCTGACAGCTCTTCAAACTGGGGCTCTGTATCTTAGTCTGAGGACCTGGACATATTCCTGAAGGGGCTTTTGATCTTCATTTCTTTCAGTGTGTGTGTGTGTGTGGGGGTGGTTCTTTGTCAGACAAAGTCCAGATTCATGAAACCCACAGACAAAAAACCTGGTGACAGTCTGGCAGGTAAGGGCACTAACACATCCAGTGCAGGCACCCAGCTAGTTGGATAAGACACATGGCATTCTTGAAAATGAACAGTCAGGAGAAAATCCTTATACAGCTATTCAAGACCACTGCAATGTCACCCCTACTTAACTTGAAGTCTGACTTCTAGTAAATTCCGAAGTGTGCAAGCAGAGAAGTCTCTGGATATTTAAAATAACTCGCGCACAGCTCTCTACCCACTGCGTGGGCCGGCTTGCTTAATGAAAGGACCCAGGCTCTTGCTCAAGGCCCCTTCACTCCTGCTTACGTAAAACTCTAACAAGCGTTGTTGGTTTCTCAATCAGACTGGATGTGGCATATCCAAGAAGTTCAGGGGAAAGAAGAGAGAAGCATGAGGCACAGCTCAAGAGCCGTTAGGAGAACTGATAGCAGCCTGACGGCAGAAAAAAATGGGCAAAGTGAAGTGGCTGTGGCCGCTGGCTGGAGGCACGAGGCCGGGTCATCCCAAAAGGGTTAAACCCCGTTGTATTTCTGAGAAAGTAAGGAGATGTGTAATGTGCACTTTAGAAAGTCTTCCATCCAGAATGGCTAAAATAAATGAAATTTTGGCTTGAGGACGAACAAGCTTGAGATTTCAGGAAAGTTCACTTTCGTGGAACGCTGCACTCCCCTGACAGCAGAAGATAAATGAGGCAGGACTAACACCTGCAAAGGCCTCCCAACTGAGGGAGGGAAGAAAATAGACGCCGCTGACCTTCCCAGCAGCTCATAATATCCTGAGACCTCTCTGTGTCCTCTTGCAGCGCCCTGGCCTGTGCCCTGTTACGGGATTGGTTCTGTGTACACTGTGGTGCAGAACAGAATCTCCCCCTTCAGTGCCCACTTGCAGAGGGATCTGCTGGACCTTTTGGGAATGGCTGTGGTGGAGGCTGACTGCCAGGCTGTGTTGCAGGCTCTCCCTGCCTTCTCTCCCCACCCCCTTCTCTTCCTCACCTCACTCTCCACAGTTTCCTCCAAGGTGTACGTCCATCTGTCTGACAGACAGCAGTGGTCGGAGGGTACTTGATTTTCAAGCATCTCCGTAAATCCCTACAAGGCTTAGCAAACAAGCACCTTGCTTATACCAGGCATTGTGTATTTACAGCCTCCAATGATGGCTCCAACTGCAGCCTGGAAATAATTTCAGACTTTGCTCTAGACTGGACTCTATGCTAGTGGTTATTCTTAGCCTTGGCTTGCACGTGAGGGCCATCTGGACAACCTTAAGAAACCCAGATATCCAAGGCCCCTCTAACACTTAGCAATTAGTTCCAATTGACCAGGGGTGGCCTTACCATTTTTCAAGTGCTGCCCTATGATTCAAATGTGCACCAGAGTTGAGAGCCACTAGCTTAGCCAGAAACAAAATAAGAATAGACAGGATAGGGACCCTAAGGAAGAATTTCGTTTCCTGACACATCTGCCCAAGTAGATCTGCCATGATTTTGAGGATAACTTTGAACCAAATAAGGCCCAGAGTCTGTCTTTAAAATTTGGATACTGAACAGAATTGCAGAGAGGCACATTTGCATGCTGTGCAGTCAAAGGCATCGAGACACTGACAGCAGAGACCAGGATCAAATTGCAAGGGAAACAGACAAGTGATCCATCAGAAATGATTTTGAGGAACAGCATTTGGGCTCAGTGGGCTCAGCAAGAAAAGTTGAGTTCCTGAGGCCAGGCAACATGTCTGGCAGAGTGACTGAACACAGAAGAAGAAACACAGAGTGGCCATCAGTGATAGCCACTTAGTGCCTGGGACAGAAATAGCCAGGCAGCCCCTGTCGACTTGTTCTGCCTCCTGTGTTAGGGAAGAAGCCATCTACCGCACAGTAGGACTCACTGTGCAGGTGATCCGGGCTTCTGCACTAAGCAAGGTAGACAGGACCTTTCAGGGATCCCTCTGGAGCCGACTTCTTACAGACAGACCACTCAGATGGAACTAGACCTGATCTCGTCTGGAGAATTTTCAGGCCCCCCAAAACCCATCTTCTCACAAAGTTAATTTACCTAAAAAATCTCTTCTCCTAGATGCAGCGAAAGATCTCTGTGCTCAGATTACCTGCCTGTACTACCCGGTTGGCCTCAAAAGCCAGAATCCCAGCATTGCACAAAACAAAATTGAAACCACTGAACTCTACCAGAGAAAAGAAATCTAAAAGACCTAAGCCAAGGCAGGAAGTATGACTAATGAGATTAACACCCAACCCCAGGCCTGTCTTGGGTTCAGAGCACTGGTCAGTAGGCTGAAGCAACTTGTGCAGGTATGTCCTTGTCACCAGTGTGAAGGAGTTCACAGCATCAAACGGTCATTCAAGGTAAGCATGAGCATTCCTGGAACTCAAAGTAGACAGAAATACGTCCTCGGCCCCTGGCAGAAAGCTCTGTTATTTAATGAGTAATATCCTCAGAAGAGCACTAACGTAAACATGGCAATGGCTTTCAAAGGTCTATGTGTGAAAGCATCCCCTTGGTGTAGACTGATGCCCCAGTGTCAAAATGTTAGCCAACAAAAAAACAAGCAAGCAAACCTCCTCATACAGGAAATCAGCACACATCTTCTGAGTACCAAGGTCTGGTTTAATTAAAAAGTCCCTTTTAGAGGAAGGAGAGTGAGCAGAAAACCTTCACTGTATATGTGAGAAAAGTCAAGTTCAAAACACTCGCCAGACGACACAGAACATCTTCTCCCCATCTACCGCAAGAAAGAACAAGAACTTGAACAAAAGGTTTTGTTGGTCGGAAATGGACTTTTCCAACAAGCCTGTGTTCTAATTCAAACAATATGACTGGAGGTGGCTTCTGGGAGAGGAGACAGAGTGGATGTTGTCTGCAGGATCAGAGGAAGCCCTCCTGGGAACTCCCAGCTCAGCCCTCCATTTGCTAATGTGATGCAGCCCTTCCCTAAATGGCTGTCCCGATTTCCCATGGGGATCAGGTACGGGTCTGTGATGTAACCATGGTGCCCACCTGCCTGGGTAGGCATCTGTCTCAAGGTGGCTCCTTGCCTCTGCACCAAAGCACTCTACATTCTGCATGTGCCCAAAGTTGCCTAGAGCCAGCCTCAGCAGTCTCCCACCCCCGCACCCCTTATTCTCCTGTATGCTTCGGGTGCACTTAGCCTCGGGAGTGGGAGGAGAGCGGCAGAAGTCATCTGTCCAGGGAAGAGGAAGAAAGAGAAGAAAAACGGCCCCCACTGAAAGCTTTCCAATCACTCCAGCCACCGCCGTCTCTAATTCTTTTCTTAAAGTATAAAATCATTCTTCCACTGATCTCACTAGTGGTCAGAGCTCAGTACAGGCCCATCCGTCACGGGGCTGATTTGGTTCAGCAGGTGTTGGCTGGGCAATCATTCATTTCGGGCTAATCTGCTAGCGGCTGTCAGGGGTTATGGAGTATTTATTGAGTTTGTGTCAGGTCCGGATGACCAATAGCCAACAGCCGGTGGATACGCACTGACATTGATGATATTGCTGAATTAAACGAGGTGATGTATACTCAACTTGCTTAGAGCCAGACTTGGACCTTGGGATCATTTTATAACCTCATGCAGACAATCCCTGGGCTTTCCTTTTCAAAGAAAGCATTACACACTTGGCGTTTCTATTTAAGGAGATAAATACATGGGCCCCAGCAAAGGTAGTCATGTCTGTATTTAAACGAACAGGAGTGTTTCTTGGGGGAAACAAGGGGGAACAAATAAGATCCAGGCATTTGGCAGATGGCCATGGATGTACTGCCAAGGCCCGTTGGAGTTGCAGAATTTAGGTTATGGGCCTCAGCAGAAGGAGACATACAGTGGGAACCCTCACTAAGGACCAGAACATAAATCTGGCTAGGATCTGCCTTTGGTGTCATAAGATGTGGCAGACAAGACACTTGAGTTTGGCACTGGATTTAAAGAGAAAAATCCTAAACCTCTCAGATTCTCCTGCATTTTTTTTCTTTTCATTCAAACACAATACCTGGTGCCCACATTTATGAGCCAGTGTGAAGCTGTAGGAGCTGTGTGCTGATGTTGGAGACAGTTCTCACGCCCATCTCATCCTTTTTTTTCTCTTAGGACCAGTCCTTTCTTTTCCCCATTCTTTCTCATCACTATCCAAGGCAAGATACGGTATTTCCACCATGGCACCTATACCAGCAGGGAGGGCAGTGTCGCAAAACTATGGGATGTGAATGGAGACGAGTATAGGGGGACAGGGGCTGGGGAGTAGAGCAAGAGAGGAGGCCCCACAGAAACCAAAGGTATATAAAGATGCCATAACAAAGCCTGTTGCTTGCTATGCTAATTGTAAAACTAATAAACCATGGGGAAATGGGAAATCAACAACAACATTAAAGCCAACACCACAAACATCCACTAAAATTTAATATTTTATATAAAATTTCACACATGACTGAATTAGTTTTTTTTTCCCCATCACTGTGACAAAATGTTCCTATGGAAGCAACTTAGTTGGGAAAGGGCTTATTTTTGTCCATAGTTCAAGGATAGTCTATCATGTCCAGGTGGTCAAGGTGACGGCCTTAAGAAGCAGATAGTTAAATCGAACATAGTTGAGAGATACAAAGGGACAGGAACATGCTAGTGTTCATTGCCTGCCATTTACACAGTCCAGGATCCCTGTACAGAGAATGATCCCACCCACTGCTGAGATCTCTTAGAACAATCAAAATACCCCTTACAGGTGTACATAAAGGCCTGTCTCCTGGGCAAGTCTGTCTTCTGTTGACAACAAATAGTGACCATCACCGACAGCATCTACCTCATTAGTAGACATAGTTGCCTTCATTTTAACAAATGATAAAATTATAGGTACACAAAACTATCTCATGGAAGTGACACATTTTAATAGTTCTAATATCCAGAATTTGAATGACAGCCTCAGGTTTAGATGCTCCTCTGCCCCCCACCAAATGTCCATTTGCATTAGGTTAATGCCATTCTTATGGTGGCCTAGTCCCAAGGCCACGTTTTCAAGATCTTCACTGGGAATGAGCAGGGACCTTTGGCTCCTACTCTCAGTCAGCCAGCAAGCCAGGACAGGGGGGTGTTATATGAGGTCTATACCATCATGTCATTGGGCAGAATGATTGTCCTGACTGGTCCTCTGCCTCTTATTCCAGAGAATGTTTGTGACAATGTAGATGCTCTCCCAGTTCCCCTCTGACCTGGCATCCATGGCTTTGTGACTAATTCGGAACACGCTCCCCTGGAGTGATGCCTCTTATTCCTTTAGAAGAATTAATGTCCGGTGGTATGGCTGAGGCTACTTCTTACTGGGTGGCTCAGCAGGGTTGATGTTTGAAAGTCCATAGGGAACCAGGACTGAAGCCCTGTCTTTCCAGCTGACCAGTAAGCAACAGCTTCTCTGTATTGAACACCTACCTACATTGGATCAGGGACTGGGAGAGTCCTATTCCACATGTTACAAAAAGGGAAACTGCAGGCGGATTTCTGAGTTCAAAGCCAGCCTGGTCCACAAAGTGAGTTCCAGGACAGCCAGGGCTATACAGAGAAACCCTGTCTCGAAAAACCAAAGAGAGAGAGAGAGAGAGAGGGAGAGAGAGAGAGGGAGAGAGAGAGAAACTGAGAGAGGACATGAATCAGCAAGGCCATGCATTGAGCAGAATTCATCCTCCTCATCTGCTGGTTACCCTCTGCATTTCTGTCCTGCGGGTGGCCTGTGCTCTACCACACTGGGCTGTCCCAACTTCAGTTACGATAACATCTCCCTCCATCCTTGGGCTTTTCAGAGACCTGCTATGAAACATAATTGGAGGGTCTTACACCTCCTCCCTCTCACACTCCTTCTCTCCATCTGCCCCCTCACTACAGGAAAGAGGAGAATTAACCCAGGCAGTAACAGAAGGAAAGGACAGGACCCTGCATAAAGATCCCTCCAGCCCCAGTAATCAATGAGCAAGCACATCACATGGTATTGGGCTGTGAATGGGAATGCCTGATGTGTGGTGTGACTGTCTGTGCACACACACACACACACACACAAACACACAAACAGATACACAGGCACACACACAGACACACACAGACACATACACAAACAGACACACAGACATACACAAACAGACATATACAAACACACAGACAGATATGCATAGATACACACACTCACAGACAGACAGACAGACACACACACACACACAAACACATACAGACATACACACACAAATACAAACAGACACACAGGCACACACAAAAACACAAACAGACACACAGGCACGCACACACACACACACATACACAAACACATACACAGACATATACAAACAGACATACACAAACACACAGACACACAGATATGCACAGATATACACACTCACAGACACACACGTGCACACAGACACACAGACATATACAGACACACACATACACACACACACACACACACACTCACTAGTTTGCTAGGTACTCTTGGCAATGGGGTGACTGTGATGTTTCCCCATGATGGAAATTGAATTTAGGTTACAGAACATCATCTGGCCCAATTGCCACTGAATTATTCCACACAAAATATCAAAGTTAATTTTTGGGGCTGTCAGCCCAGTTGATAAGTTGGGCGGCTGTCAGCCCGGCTGCTCCTGCCTTCAGTGCCAGAGAAGAGTCTGAAAGTCACGCAATCCAAACAGCGACCTTGGCTGGGGACAGGGGTTAGATTATCCGGATGATTAAATGCTAAGGCGAAGGTTCCGGAGTCAGGATTTGAATACCTGTTTACATGCGGGATAACAGATAGCCGCTCACTGACAGCAAGGTTGTAATTCACTCCCCTGCAGTACAGCAGCCCCCATAAAACATCCAAGCCCTGCTTGGAGAGTCTGCTCCTGGCAGCTGGGCCGCAGCAGTGATTTAGGGCAGGGATCCATTCACAGGCTATCTAATCTATTGTCTTTTATTGCATGCACTACTCAGGCGCTCGCTCTCCACTCTCCCTGTTGCAACTTTGTTTGCTTCAAGAAGCACCAGGCGATTTAATCTCCCTTAAAGGAACACTATTCTAAAGTGCTGCTTTGATTTGAAGATAGTAAGGGTTCTTTGTGCCCTAGTCCAATAAAACAATATCCAAATGGCTGCCACTGTAGAACTATGTATCCTCAAACCCAGCCCCATAAATCAGCAGGGCCCTGTCCTAATGTTGTTTTCCATCCCAAATGAAAGCCATTCTTGCCTCCATCTTAAACACCCCTGAAATCTCCCCCTCCAGGAAAGCAGCGGGGCTTACCTCTTTGCTTCCCTTCTGACTAATTGTCCTGGGCCGTCCGGTGTTGAAATAATCCATAATTGCTTAATCTATCCACGTCTGTGTGGCAAGAAAACGGAGAGGCACTTTAGAAAGATCAATCATCTAAAAATCATTGAGCAGCATATTGGAAGAAGAGTCATCATGGGTTCCCAGCTGAGAAAATGATGGCGGAGAGATAAAGGCTCAGAGAAAAGACTGGCTCTGTCTCTATAGCTTTTTGATCCTGAGATAGATTGCCAGGAACACTCACTGCCCTCCGTTTGCGCTAAACAAAGATAATAGTGTTGGAAGTCACCGACACATAAATGATACAACAATCAAATAAGTGACCCCTGCCCCTTGTCTCCTGCTGGCATTAGCACGCTGATAGATTAGGCGCCATGGTGGGAGAAAAACTCTTTACCATGGGGACTGGGATCACCAGTAACTCAGTGGGAAAGAGAAGGTCCCAAAGCAGCCGATAAAACCTGAAAATGTTCCATGTGCTCCCTAGAAATGAGAGAAGTTGGAACTGGAGAAAGATTGGTGGAAGAGGGTTGGATTTGCCCCACAAATCAAGCTAGTAGCCATTCAATTGGTGTGCACGAGAAAGCTCAGTCTGCTTGTGTGAGAGGTGCTACTGTTTATTTGGCTGCTATGTCTTCCCAGAGCCCTAGTCTTCCTGTAAACCAATGGTCCACAGTCCCAGATTCTCAAGATGCTGGAAGGAGAAATGTCCACAAGACAAAGATAAGGCAACAGGCTAGCTGTCCAGTACTCTTTCGATGCTCCAGCCAGACTGGGTGGTTCAGACATCATGGTCTGGGAAAAGAAAGCCAGGAGAGATTTCCAAGTGATAAGAAGTACCCTCCAAACAAAGCAAAGGCTTCTGCTTCTGCCAGAAGCCACCCAGATCACGAGATGTGGAGACAGAGAGCTGCTACTTGGGTATCAAAAGAACCTCCTCTTCTTCCACCAGAGGGACTTGATCCAGACAGAAGATGGTGCAGTGTGCTTACATGTATGTCGTCGGTGGCCTCAAGATACAAAATTCAGTGTACTTCAGAGTAACTTCAGCTGTACATGGGGCTCAGCCACAGCCACAACAGGTGTCCCCCAGGAACCCAACTTCTTGATCTTGGTCACTCCACCTCTGTCAGCCCTTCCAAGCCCTCTCTGTAGATGCAGAAATCTAGCTTCCCTAAACCACATAATCCCAAACAGTTGGTCTGCGGCTAAGGGGGGTTAACTGAGCTCCTAGGGCCTGCTGGTGTGTTCAAGGGAGGAAAGCTAAAGATACTTAAGGCACATGTTTCCTGCCTGGCCTCCATCCTCTACCTAGGGAAAGAGAGGCAGGAGAGCAGAACGCTTGAGAAGTGAGTGAGTCTCTGTCAGGTTAGTAGACAGTCTGCAGACGAGGAACACATGAACAGAACATGGTGGCAGAACATCCCAGAGTCCTAAGAGTAATGGGCCACACTGTCCTGGGAGCTTGGCAACAGGAAGAATGTAGCGAGAGAACTCAAATCCAGTATTTGTGTGTATTTGTCGCCCCCTCAGCCCCTCTCCCCACCTACATCCACAACCCCTACACAATGACCCGGTAGATAAGGTAGAGTTGGACTCAGTGCGCACTCACTGGAAAACTGGGGAGTACCTTGTTTTCCCTCAGGAGACCAGTAAGCCAACGTGCACTGGGCCACCAGATTCACTGGTGCAGCGTGCTCTCTAGTCCATAGGTCTGTTTTGTTTTGTTTTTGTTTTTGTTTTTGTTTTTGTTTTTGTTTTTGTTTTGGTTTTGGTTTTGGTTTTTGGTTTTGGTTTTTGGTTTTTGGTTTTCTTGAGACAGGGTTTCTCTGTATAGCCCTGGCTGTCCTGGAACTCACTCTGTAGACCAGGCTGGCCTCGAACTCAGAAATCCGCCTGCCTCTGCCTCCCAAGTGCTGGGATTATAGGTCTGTAACAGGACAATAAAGTGAGATGAATGAAGGATGTGCGGTGCGGTGCAGTGCGGTGAGGTGAGGTGCGGTGCGGTGTGTGCAGTGTGATGTGGTGTAGGTGCGGTGAGGTCTGGTGTGGTGTGGCGGGGGCAGTGCGATGCGGTGCTGTAAGGTCTGTTGTGGTGTGGTGCAGTGTGATGCAGTGAGATGCGGTGCGGTGTGATGCGGTATGATGTGGTGCAGTGTGTTTTCTTTGGTTGATGGTTTAGTCCCTGGGAGCTCTGGGGTTACTGGTTGGTTCATATTGTTGTTCCTCCCCAAGGAGTGGCTCAACCGTGAACCACTCCTGCTAACCTTGCTTTCTCTACCTCAATAACTGTACCTGCCTCAAACCTAAAGTAAAATAAGTCCTTTTGTCTCTTGGGTTGCTTCTGGTTGATAACAAAAGATAAAAGTAGCCAAAACAGTGTTCTAGAGAGACAGCTTTTTATTTTATTTTATTTTATTTATTTATTTATTTATTTAGAACTAGAAAGCAGTAAGGAAATAGGAGTTAGCAGGGACAGGCATAAGATGATGGCAAAATAGATACTAAGAAGGAGAGATTGGGAATCAGATCTAAGAAGCGGGCTCAGACAGGAAAATGCCTGGCTTGCAACCATGAGGGCCCTTGCTCAGACCCCCAGCAATGCATAAAAAGCCAGGCACAGTGGCATATACCTAGAATCCCAGTATTGAGGCAGGGAGAGTGAAGATAGGCTGCTTTTTAATGTTCATTGACCAGGTAACCCGTGAGAAAAAAAAAGTCAATGATTTTCAGACACACTGAGAGGCCTTAGCTCAAAAGATGAGATAGTGACTGTGGAAAGACACCGTCCTGCCGAGCTTTCTGGCTATTTTATTTGGTTCCTATGCCTCTACCTCTCATTTAACCCTATTCCACTCTGATCTCTTACAATCCCCCAACACTAGGTATGAGTGAGGAAAGATTAGGGGGAAGGTATAGACCTCTTTCAGCCAACAGAATAGATCACGTCCTGCTGATTAGGAACACTGACTTCCTTGGGGCAAGTTCAATCTTCACCAGGATTTCCAACTTCTTCTAAAACAACAACCAGAAGCAGCGGGGAGCAGCTTCCTCCTCTCCATCCTCATCTTCCTCCTCCTCTTCCTCCTCCTTCTCTTCCTCCTCTTCCCTCTTACTTCTCCTCCTCCCCCTCCTCTTCCTCTCTCCTTCTCCTTCCTCCTCTTCTTATTTTTTCCTCCTCCTCTTCTTGCTCCTCTTTCTCCTCCTCCACAGCACCATACCACCCCTCTCAGGATGCTGGCATTTATTTCCTCTCCAGAATCCCCAGAATTAAACTATCTGCACCTAACAAAAATTATGTCCATCCTAGAGCATGAAACAATCAAGGTTAATAGCCATGGACAAACTAAAACAGCCCCATATCCCATACCTGGGATTAAAACAAAACCATATTCATATAATATAACTGTTTTTTAAAGATATTTTCTTTGTTTACATTTCAAATATTGTCCCCTTTCCTGGTTTCCCCTGAAAAATCCCTATTCCCTCCCCCATCCCCCTGCTCACCAACCCACCCACTCTCTATTCCTGGCCTTGGCATTCCCCTATACTGGGGCATAGAACCTTCACAGGACCAAGGGCTTCTCCTCCCATTGATGACCGACAAGCCCACCCTCTGCTACATATGATCTAGAGCCATGAGTCCCACCATGTGTTTTCTTTGGTTGATGGTTTAGTCCCTGGGAGCTCTGGGGTTACTGGTTGGTTCATATTGTTGTTCCTCCTATGGGGCTGCAAACCCCTTCAGCTCCTTGGGTATTTTCTCTAGCTCTTTCATTGGAGACCCTGTGCTCAGTCCAATGGATAGCTGTGAGCATCCACTTCTGTATTTGTCAGGCACTGGCAGAGCCTCTCAGGAGACAGCTATATCAGGCTCTTGTCAACAAGCTCTTGTTGGCATCTGCCATAGTGTCTGGGTTTGGTGGTTGTTTATGGGATGGATCCCCAGGTGGAGCAGTCTCTGGATGGTCATTCTTTCAGTCTCTGCTCTGAACTTTGTCTCTGTAACTCCTTCCATGGGTATTTTGTTCCCCCTTCTAAGAAGGATCAAAGTATCCACACTATGGTTTTCCTTCTTCTTGAGTTTCATGTTTGTGAATTGTATTTTGGGTATTCCGAGCTTCTGGGCTAATATCCACTTATCAGTGAGTATATATCATATGTGTTCTTTTGTGATTGGATTACCTCACTCAGGATGATATCTTCCAGATCCATCCATTTGCCTAAGAATTTCATAAATGGGTTTTAAAGAAACCAAATTGTCACTACAACCTGGTATTGACTTCTGTCTTCCACATGCCCACATGCGCAAAACAGACACTAACAACTACATATACAAAAATTACCCCCACACACACACACACAGGAGGAGAAGGAAAGAAAAAGAGAGAGACAGAGGTACAAGGTATAATAATCTTGTAAAGATCACAAACTGAGCACTGTTGATGTGTTTGTACCAGATTCCTAAACTGGGCACTATTGGTGTATTTGTACAAGATTCCTGGATTGTGATTGGTAATCAGGTATAGCAGGAGTGGCAGTGCTGCCTCTATGTAAATGTTGGGGGCAGACAGCCATAAAAGCATCTCCTATAGGAGGACCTAATTGAGGACTCCCTGAGAGACTAGCAGCTCCTGCAGGAGGACCTGATTGAGGATTGCTGGTGCAGACAATGCCAGCCAATCAGGAAGTACTGTTTAGAAGGGATGCTTTCTTAGGACCAGTGGGGGGGGTGGTATTAAAGGAGCTTGCAATGGTGTTCAGAGGACACATTTCTCACCTGCTCCAGCAGTCCGTGTTGTTGACTCTGTGCCACCTCATCTCCAACCCTCAAGGGCAGGTAGGGTCCGGCAGCGAGCAGTCTAGGGCACAGGCAACAATCAGGCAATCTGCCTTTTCAAAGGGCTAGAACAGACTGAGGAGCAGAGTGTCAGAACTAAGGGGACATATCTTGGGAAAACACGGACAAATGGGAGACAAGACATTGGAGAAAAGTGGGAAAGAGGGGTGAACTGCCTCCATTCCCACCACACAAAGAACAGGGAAGCCACCTTGTGCTCCCCCGCCATAGCCCAGACAACCCTGCTTATCACGTCTTCAAGGTGCTGCAACTTCTCCAAGACTAGAAATATGAATACGAGGAAAGCTTCCTGTTGTCTTCTCATATTCTTACCAGACAGATAAGGCCACCCAGAAGTGAGAGTTTATTTTGCCAGGCAAAGCCGCAGGGGGGCACGCCCACGCTCATTTCTCCTGGTTCCAGAAATTGTCTCATTTTATTGGCTCCTGGACCAGCTACTGGTAAGGCATTTTCTCTCAAGTGCGCTTGCCTCTAAGCTAACATACTTTGTTTAGTTTTCTTAGTCTGGACACAGAATTGCTAAATTTCAAATACAAAGAGAGTCGGTGACAGTTATAGAAATAGCAAAATGTCTAAGATAAACGAACGGGAAAAACCTAATGAGGAAGACTATAAACTCAGATAAGGTTAAAAATTCTTGTTTTTAAATGAGAATATAAGGCACATACTATTTTGTGAGTAAATTTATATTTATTCACCCTATTTAGAGATGTCCATAGTAACTGTATTAATCTATTAATTTAAAGTTGAATAATATTTCAGCATTTTTAGTAAGTAAACATTTTGAATCCCTATGTAAAACAAAAGTGTATCGATAGCTAAGTCAATTTTAATAATAAAAAGAATAATTCAAAAGGGTATAGTACAGTACAACTAGGCAAATATACTCTAAAACAATAAGGACTTCAAGTGTATGTGTTTATGTATGGAAATGTGACATATGATAGAATATTACTGCAGACCAGTGGGAAATAATGGGTTTTTAAACAGATGTCAGGATGCCTTGCTGTACGTTGGAAAACTCAAATACAACAAAATCTCTGGATGATGCGTGAATCTAAATGTAAAAGAAGAAGGTATAATTACGATTTTTACATGTAGGAGACTGTCTTGTGATCCGCGGCGAAGAACTTAAAAGCACAAACTATGGAATGTAAAATGTTTTATAAATCAAGTCATATAAATATAAACCTATTCCATGAAAAGTATTATAGATAAAATAATGAATGGGCATGGGAGAGAACATGATCACGTTCACTGTTGAAAATTAGCAAATAGATGTTATAAGACCAGTCTTCCAAGTCAACAAGAAAATGAGAAACCGAGGTGCTTATTGGGGAAAGGAGGTTGATAAACAAGTCACAGGGCTGAGAGGCAGGCCACCCAAGGCTTTCTCAGAGGCCCCAACCAAAGGGCAAAGAGAACTCAGTTCTATGTCTTTGCCCAGGGGCAGACTTAGCAAGGTCTAGTCTGGGGCTGGGGTGGTGGCCTTGAAGGAGCTAAGATTTCAATTCCTAGGAACTCCCCCCCCACCACCATTGAGGAGACTGGAGACAGTCCCAAGGCCTCTCGCTAGGTGCTCAATCCCTGACACAGTTGAGATATCCTGTGCGCCTTAGTGAGTGTTCTATTGCCATGCAGAGACACTGTGACATTGACAACTCTTATCAAGGAAACACATTTAATTGGAGCCAGCTTACAGTTTCAGAGGTTTAGTTTATTATGGTCAAGCATGGTGGCCCACAGGCAGACACGGTGCTAGAGAAGTAGCTGAGATATATACATCTGGAATGGCGAAAAAGTCACTGAAGAGTAACAAGCTGGTCCATCCAGATCAGAAAAGGAGATCCAAAAGCAAACACATCCAAACGATTAGTAGTGAGAGAGTGATGCATCTGGCTCGAGCTTCTGGAATCTCAAAGTCCACCCCCAGTGATATACTTCCTCTAAGAAGGCCACCTCCTAGCAGTACCACTCCCTATGGCCCTATGGGAGCCATTTTCATCCAAACCACCACACTGTTCCTCTTGAGCAACACTGGTTAATTGGATTCCTGGCAACTGTGTCCCATTATATGATAGCTTTCTGCTGACTCCACCCCATCTCTCCCTTAAAAACTGTATATAAGATGCTGTCTTTCTTAATATGCTTGGTTAGTTAAAGAATCAGCTTGTGTAAGACCTCTTGAGCCTACTTTTTCTATCTTCTTAATATCTGGTCCCCTGATCCTTCCTTCTGAAGACTTTGTCACTGAAGGATAACATGCTGGTCCATCCAGATCAGAAGAGGAGATCCAAAAGCAACCACATCTGAAGTAGTCAGCTTCATAGCAACGAACAGTAAGATGGGATTTTGAGCATTTTTATCTGTTCTTTTACAGTATTGGGAGTAGAATCCAGGGGTCCTGTGTATGCTAGATCACCACCTACCACTGAGCTATATCCCCAGCCTCAAGATACTGTTTTTGGCCAATCAAATTTCTTCAATGATGACACCTGCCAGAAAGACCAGGGAGAACCCAAACTCTCCCATATTTTTCTGAGGTTATGTACTGTTGTGTTTGATGTGGAGGCCAATGGGGCAGGATTTAATAAAGGTAAAATTATTTGGATTCTAAAACCCAGAAATTCTCCAGTGTTTTAATCACACAGCCACATCAATAGCTGGGAGGGAACCTAGGCAGTGAAAAGAGTATCTTAAGGAAACAGATTAATGTGCAAACAGCACTATAGGAAACTGTGTGCCAGTTACGAGCAATAAGCTATACAGTCACACAGTCAGACTTCTAAAACCAAATGTTGGCTCCCACCTCTGGGTGTAGTGGAGTGTCTGAGGTCAGACACCACCACAGAGAAGAACCAGAAAATTGCAATGGAAAACATTAATTCCAAGTGCTCCAAAAGTTTTGTAGGGCAGCCTCTAAAACATTTTGATGGGGTTGAAAGTGACTACTCATAGCTACATCTTCAGCAGATACAAGCACATATGTGTTCACAGGCATGTATATGAATGTTCACAGCACCACTTGGCACAATCACTCCAAGCTGTATATGATGTCACAGGTCTGAGCAGGCTGAGTTGGAGGATCTTGACTTTGTCCTAGGTTAGTAGTACTCCACATTGTTAACAAGAGCAGAATGAACACATTTTTCTTCTGGTACATTCACCTCATGGAACCAATGAAAACAAACAAACAGCATGTAGCAAATGTAACATTTAATAAAGGAAGCCAAGTTAGAAAGTAGCATATTGAAAAATGGTTGTAAAAATCAAAAGCAGGTAAAAAAATTGAGCTAATGTGAATAACTTCATGAAAAATTTACTAAGCTGGAGTTATTATATGTGTCGTTTTCTGTATGCCCATTATATATTCAGTAAGAATTTATGTAATAAAAACTATCATTTTGGCACACCAGTGGATTGATTATACCTCCCAAACACCTGCAGAAAGAAGATTAGATTAATGAGAACAACACTGGAGAATCACTTAGAATAAGCAGTAGAAATGAGGAACAGAGTAGCCCATTTCAGGTCCTCGTGGCAAATATTGGATGAGGTAGGAACGCGGTGATTTAAGTATTAAGAGACACAAAACAAAGCCGGGCGTGGTGGCGCACGCCTTTAATCCCAGCACTTGGGAGGCAGAGGCAGGTGGATTTCTGAGTTCGAGGCCAGCCTGGTCTACAAAGTGAGTTCCAGGACAGCCAGGGCTACACAGAGAAACCCTGTCTCGAAAAACCAAAAAAAAAAAAAAAAAAAAAAAAAAAGAGAGACACAAAACACCTTTAAGCAATCCCACTATCACAGCTATTAATCTCTTCAGTCATAAACTTGATTTAGTAGCGTAACTACCAATAAAGGAATAAAGGGTATGTAGGAATAAGGGAGTGAGGGATGGACAGGAAGAAATGGGAAGGAGAGTATCATCAGACAGTTGACCTGAACACCAGTTTAGTCTAGAATGCCTCTTCTGTATTTGATCACATCTTTAAGAGGACAAGCTGTGAGAGAGGTCAGATCTGGGTGTTCCCTGGTTTTCTCAGGGTTAGTACAGCACTGTGGGCCTGCAAGTATCATTAGCAGATGAGGATATGTTTTTTTTTTTTTCTCAAAAACTTCAACGCCTTTTCTTAATGCACATTGGGAAACACCCTCATTCAGCAGGAAATGACATGATACAGGCAAGAAAGTCACTCATTCCCAGAAAAATAAAAGCTTCCATACCAAAAGCATAGAAAATATTTTCGATAAACTCAGAAGAAAAACTTCCATATCTAGGGAAAGAGACTCCTAACCAAGTACATAAGTTATACAGAACACCAAGTAGAGAGTGCCAGAAAAGAAATGTCCCACATCTTATTACAGTTATAATACAAAACAAAATGTACAGAAGAAGGTGCATTGAAAGTTGCAAGAGAGAAACATGTTCAAGCAGCCTGTTGGAGCGTTCTCACAGTTCTGGGAGGAGTTTCTAGGAGAGAAAAGTCATCAATAGCTTTACATAACTATGAACACTGGCAGCTAGAATACAAACACGCCAGGCAGCACATGCCCATTGGCAGAACACTAGTGTGACTTCTAGGGGGTTAACCAATCATGTTCTGATCAGATTTGAGGTCTGCTCCATGGGAAGAAGACCATGTCTGGTACTGTAAACATGGCCCATGGCTGAGATGGTCATAGGCCTTAGTAGGGAAGCTTCCACTATTATGATGCTACCCGAACATGATGTGCCATCGTTGTTTTTTTTGTTTTGTTTTTTGTTTTTGTTTTTTTTTTTTACCAGAAGAGTTATGTTTTACATCCCTACTGAAGGTGGCCAGAGAGGTTCCCTATTGCTGTAGGCAGTGGCAACCACAGATGCTTATAAGTGGTCAAAGTGTGGAGAGTAAGGAATGATTGAAGAGTGGACTTCTATACATACCACAACCTCCATAGCTCAGTGAACGCTGTAGAAGCCAGGGTATAAAGAATGTAAGAACTCAATAAAAGAGTCAGTGAAAGACACGCCATCTTTGGAAGGTGACTGGAATTGGACTCTTGACCTCACAGTAGCTATAATTACCAGTACAAGATCAGGCCCATTCGTGTTCAGTCATATGCAGGTAGAACAAAAGTCCCTTCAACTCTGTCCCCAGGAAGACATATAGGCAGATAATAGTAGCTAATGGGGAGAAGCTCAAGAGGTCTCATCCCTTCTGAGTATCTCTGAGGCATCTCTTTTCCTAGATATGGGAAATGTACGAGTTTTAGAAAATATTTTCTATGCTTTGGTATGAAATTCTTCTTCATCATCCATAATTCATAGACTTTTGTCTTTTTGTAGCGCCCTAAAAAAATCTCTCATTTTCTGTCTGCAGTTTTTAAAAGTTAGCATTGACCTTGACTGCACAATCTAAATGTTCTCTTCTTCAAGCCCTAATGTTCTGTCTTCGACATGATCCGTTCTATTAGTGAGGTTTCCACTGAGCTGTTTATGTGGTTTACTGAATTCTTTATTTCCAGAACTGTTTCAGTTGAGACTTCCCCTGGAATCTTTACTGAATTCTATGTCCGTATGTTAAATTGATTTACTTACTCATTGCTTGTATTCTAGAATTTGTTCAGGAATTTTCTGTGTCCTCTTTGAACTCCTTAAACACAACAAAAGAAACTACCAACAGGGTAAACAGACAGCCTAAATAATTAGAGAAAAATCTTTAAGCAGTTTCAGACAGAGGATAATATCTAAAATTTACAAAGAACTCAGGAAACTAGATACCAAGGAAACAAAACTACCAATACACAAATGAGCCAATGAAATGAACAGACAGTCTACGAAAGAAGAAATACAAGTGACAAATAACTATTTTAAAAAGTGTCCAATATTCCTAGTCATCAAGGAAATGCAAATTAAAACTACTTATATAACCCCTCACCCCAGTTATGATGGTTATCATCAAAACATATAACAACAAATGCCAGAGAAGACATAAGAAAGAGAAATCCTTATTCATTGATGGTGGGGTGCAAATTAATATAGCCATTATGAAAATCAGTTTGGATGTTCCTCAAGAATTTATCCAGAGACCAATCTACCTGGGATCCATCCCATTTGCAGACACCAAGCCCTGACACTATTGCTGATATCAAGAAGTACTCATAGACAGGCGCCTAGTATGACTGTCCTCAGAGAGCTCTGCCAGCACCTGACAAAAGACAGGTGCAAATACTCACAGGCAACCATCAGACTGATCCCAAGGACACCAGTGGAAGAGTAGGGGAAGGACTGAACGAGCTGAGGAGGATTGCAGCCACACAGGAAGAACAACAATATCAACTAACCAGACTCCCCCCGCCCCAGAGCTTCCAGGGACTAAACCTTAAACCACAGAGTATACATGGATGGATCCATGGCTCCTTATTTGGCATCAATGGGAGAGGAGGCCCTTGGTCCTGTGAAGGCTTGTTGCCCCAGTGTAGAGGGATGCTAGAGGGGTGAGCCAGGGTAGGTGGGTGCCTCATTCTTAGAGACAAAGGGGAGGAGGATGGAATGGGGGTTTTGTGGAAGGGAGACTGGGAAGAGGGACAACATTTGAAATGTAAGTAAATAAAATAACCACTTGACAATAATAATAAAAAAGATTCAGCTATTCAACTCCTGTGCATATACCTAGAGAACATCGTATCCTATTATAGAAATATTTGCATGTCAATGTTTATTGTTTCTATTTCCAGAGAGCAAGGGAATAGGGGCAGCTTAGATAGTCTTCAGCAGATGAAATGGATAATGAAGATGTGGTACATCTACAAATGGAATATTATTCAGGTATAAAGAAAAATGAAATCATGAAATTTACATGGAAATTGGATGGACCTGGAAGTATAAACAAGGTGACCCAAATTCAGAAAGAAAGAAAAAACACATGTTCCCTCTCACACTAGGATCCTAGTCTACAATGCTTGTGTGTATATATGTAGAGGGTGTTAGTGTGGGAGTAGCAGTCAGAAAAGGGACCAGGAAAGGATAATGTTGATGAAGAGGAAGAACAGACTGCAGGAAAATCAACACGTGAAAGAGGATGTAAAATGAATAATTTCTCTAATTTCAACTCTCTCATAGTTTTTTCTCTTTTCTTTTCTGTGCATGGATGTTTTTGGTTGATATGTCTGTGTCCCTTATGTATGCTTGGTGTCCACGGAAACCAGAAGAGGACAGTAGATTCCCTGAAACTGGGATTCCAGAAGGTTGTGAGCCACTGTCAGTGCTAGGAAATGAACCCAGTCCCCTGGAAGAACAGTGAATCTTCTTAAGCTCTGAGAAATCTCTCTAGCTTCAGTTTTTCTTTTCTGTTTGGTGGGAAAGTACATAAAAATATAACTGATCATGGAATTGTAAAGCCTTAGAATGTCCTCAGCTCCAGGTTGTCCATCCTAATCATATAGAAGTTCACGGAGCTGCCTAGACATAGTGTTTGGTTTGAATGGTTACCTTAGATTTAGTTTTGTGATTTATTTTTATTCATGAGTTCATTACATTCATACATTTGATTTTTACCTAAGCCACCGCTATTGATGGAGCATTATTTTGTGGTTGGTGGTTTGAGGGAGAGGAGCAGATATTTTTCTTGTTATTTGTATTTTGGAATGGGGACTCAAGCATCTAGAGTGAGTTATAGGTTGAGAGGTTTTGATTTTGATTCACTTAAGGTCACCTTTCTTCTTTCAATGGGGATGTTTGCAATGTTCAAGGGGGATTAAGTTGTACTAGGGTAAGGTGTCCTTTTCCTCTGTAAGAGTGGTGTTCGGGTCACTGAGCTCTTTCTTTAATTCTTCCTTGAGGGTTGAATATTGTTTGTAACACCAGTCACAATTTAGATGTTAAACCCACTAAGAAAATAGAATAATAGTCAGCTACACAGCAATATCCCCCTAAGTTCCTATTGTTTTAGAAAGTAAATAGTGGCATTATTATGTGTCCGTATGTATTAGTTGTTGCAGTCAAGGATATGGGAAAAAGAAAAAAGAGAAGGAAAGGAAAGGAAAGGAAAGGAAAGGAAAGGAAAGGAAAGGAAAGGAAAGGAAAGGAAAGGAAAGGAAAGGAAAGGAAAGGAAAAGCTGGAACATACATGCTGAGTGTAGCTATTCGAAACAGGGTGTGGGGAGCCAATATAAGGAAGGACTGAGAGAAAAAAGTCAGGGAGTATGAGAATTGAGCTGTGGAAAGACTGAGAAGAAGGTGTACAGATACACAGATAATCTCTGTGCTTCCATGTGTCTTGAGCACCTATCAGATGGATGTTTCCAGTTTTAACTCTACTTTCTAAGTCTAAGGATTATTTGTTTTGTTTCCTCTGAGTCTCCCCTACAGGGACTACATTCACTAAGAATTACATCTTCTACAGCTGTTTATCAGGGGAGACTTATTTGAATTCCCGCTTTGCCAATAAATAAAGCAGGGGACCATTTGTGTTCTACTTGTAAGCTCCATAAGGTTCAGAGATCAAGCTGTTGGTTGGAGAAGGTATGGTTTGTAGATTATTTAAAGAGTACGAAGGAAATGTAGGAGAGGGGGGTAAAGTATGAGGGTGAAGAAAGGAATATTGGTTGGAGTACAAAGGGGAATAGGGAGTCTATGACTTATGCAGAAAGTAGAGAAAACTTTGTATCAGGGCAGCCCTGATCCATGTGAAGAGATAAGAAATGGCTTAACCATCAAGATACAAAGTCACACATACTTTATGTTAAAAGTAACCAATTAGAAAGAGAAACTAAACTACTGAAACATTAAGAAAAAAGAGGAGTCAAAACAAATAAAAATACCCATATATTCCAAATATGCATTTGAATAAACAAGTAAACACACACACAGTACAGTAGTTTGAAGGAGAACATACTGGCCCCAAACCTTCCCTTCAAGTGGAATGCTATGATCTCCACACTCCTAAGTTTATCTTCTGTATTAGTGTGCAGAGCCAGAGGGACTGACTGGGCTTAGTAGATAGACCAAATTAAGCTCTTTCTGTTGAGGACTGCTGTAGGCATAGACCCCTTCCTATTAGTTACCTGGCCTGCATGCCCTTACCTCCTCAGGCAGGCATGTAAATAAAAGAATGGACTTCCCACAGCAGATCTATGAAGGGACATGAAGCTCACTGAGTATGAAGCTCATGGAGTATCTTCATAACACAACCCGGGATGGCGGAGTGGCTTCTGTCTTCAATAGACCACAGATACCTGCTCAGATTTCCAAGGCTCACAAGTTTCCCACTCTTGGTACTTAACTCTGCTTGGGTCTGCACCCCATGTTTGCCCATCAATAGTGGGGGGTTCACTTCTGGATTTTGGGGACCATACCTCATGACGTTCAATCATGAGATGATGGTGATTCATGGATGGGGTGACTGAAGTGGTCACAGCTAGACTCAGTGGCTGCTTCCATGACTAAGGAGAGAACATCTCTGGGTATCATTCCAGCCACTGCTGCACACTGCCAAGAGCTGTAACATCAGGGAATGGCTATGTGGCTGAGGGTGGTGGTAGGTTGCGTCCGTGGGAACAGTGGTCACCAAGAATCCCTGTGATGTGGAAGCTTGCTTATGGTAAGACTATTGTAGGCTTTACATAGCAAAGGCACCGGGTCAGGCTGGAGCCTGCCTGTTGTGGCAGTTGGCCAGGCATTTCAACTCTCTTAAGGTTTTACTGCTGTGAATAGACACCAACAACTAAGGCAATGACTAACTCTTATAAGGCCAACATTTAATTGGAGCTGACTTACAGGTTCAGAGGTTCAGTACATTATCACCAAGGCAGGAGCATGGCATCATCCAGGCAGGCATGGTGCAGGAGGAGCTGAGAGTTCCACACCTTCATCTGAAGGTTGCTAGCAGAAGAATGGCTTCCAGGCAGCTAGGGTGAGGGTCTTAAAGCCCACACCCACAGTGCTACACTTAATCCAACAAGGCCTTGCCACCTAATTAGTGCCACTCCATGGGCCAAACATTACAAACCATCACATCAACAAGTAGCAATTGCTATGGCTGCAGCAGTATGGACCAGTTCAGATAGTGGAGAAAATTCATTAGCGTGATGAGAAAATGTCCTCTCCTGTCCTCATCTATTCATCCTCCATCTCTTCCTTCCCACATTGCTCTTCTTGAGACAGGGTCGCATGTGTCCCAGGCTGGCCTTGAATTCACTATGTAGCCAAGACTGACCTTAACTTTTTGATGTTCTTGCTTCCTTCTCTCCAGTCCTGGGATTACAGGTATGAGCTACCCCACCTGCTTTGTCAACTCTTTCTTACCTGTTTTTGTTTTGTCTTGTTTTTAGAAAAAGACTTGCATAGATAGACTTGTTCTGTCCCTGAATCTCATGTTGCTCAACAAATGGCTTTACATAGCTTAGGTTCATACATCAAATCTGCCTCCTTTTGGAATCTCTTTTGCCCTATCTAGTTTCATGGTTCTGGATCAGGACGGCACAAGAAAGGGATACTGCTTATCCTTACTATTTTGTTTGTCCAGTTCTGATTTTGCTAAGTGCTTGTACTCAGTACCTTACTGTAAACCCTACCAATGCTTTCAAAATAATCCCAGCTTTGTAAGTGAGCATGCTGATGCCCCAGATGTTTGATAATCACTCAAGGTTAGAGGTAGGACCTCTGTCGACCTGAGTCTTCTGCCAGAAATCCTGCTGCATGACCTGAACATGAAATGTCCCCCATTGGCTCATGTGTGATTCCCAGCTGCCAATGCTGGTTTGGAACACGGTGAAGGTTTTAAGAGCTGGGACCTAGCTGAAGGAAGTAGGTCACCGAGACCAGGCCGTGAAGATGATGGCTGGTCCCGGGTCCCTTCCCCTCTCTCAGCTTCCTGTCTGCCATGAAGTGAGCAGATTTTAACACACGCTCCTGCTGCTCTGATGCTTTCTCAAAGCACGTGGGAATATGCACAGACTGAGGTTCTGAAGTCAGGAGCCAAAGCAAATCCTCCATCCTCTTACTTGGGTTGTGTTGCATATTTTGTTACAGTGATGATAAATCTAATAGAGAATGTCTTATTTTATCAAGTAACAATCATTCTAAGGACAAAAAGAAACACTTGTGAGACATTAAGCTCTACAGTATGACTTTGAAGTGTGAAGCCCCACCCCTTGATTCTGGATCCCACTTAATTGCACCAATGAGATATTCTGAATGGGATGGACATCTTTATTCCATACTATTTTGCCAAGAGACCAGAAGCACCACTTAGTATTTGCTATTTAGTGAAAAACATCACCCAGCTTAGAATACTCTCTTCTAGAAGTAACCTCCAGTTTTGCAAGTAAAAATTACAAATAAACTGGTAAAGACTTTTCAGCTCCCCTGTTACCGGTCTGTGCAGACATATATCCTATCAAAAAAAAAATCCAGCTTTTGGAAGCCAGGATCAACAGGTGTGAACATGTTTGCTTATAGCAGATGCTGAACACCATGCACCAAAGAGGAAAGACAGTTGATCATGCTTCTGGCTGAATACTTGGCTAGCATAGAGTTCTCTTCTCAAGCCCCCCTCCAACTCCCCGAATGACCTGGGCATTCTTGTGGCTGCTTTGTTCTTAGTTCCAGCTATAAGAATAGGTGATTTCCATTCAACAAACTCTGTTAGATTTATGTTGGTCAACAGCAGCCTGAATGTCAGGTCGACATGCCCCACCATTAAGGTCCATTCTTTGATATAGGTAATAACATGACCATGGACAGACTGCAGTTACCAGATGCTTATTCTATTTTGACTATGTCTGCTATCAAGCAGTTCTCGACAGACTAACTAGGATTGATGTTGACAAAGCCACCCTTATCTTCTCTCCAAAAAACGCATCTATCGATAGAACCCATGATCTTTTGAGAGTCCACCATAATCAAGAGTGGACTAGATATTTTTCATTTATTATCTCATCTCATTCTTGTAACTTTATCGTTGGGGTCTCCACAACATGAGGAACTGTATGAAAGGCTCTCAGCATTAGAAAGGTTGAGAAACAGTAGCTTTCATAATTTGACTATACATCCCGTAGCTTCATATATTTGAACATTGGGCGCCCAGGTAGAATCATTGTTTCAGAAGATTGTTGAACATTTATGAGATGACTTAGAAGTGTGCATCTATGGGCAAGCCTTGGGCTATGGACTGGTCCTGCTTCTATCCTTAGCTCTCTGTTTGCTGATCCACCGAGATGTTGGGAATCAGCCTCCTGTGCTCATGGCCATGACCTCCTGGTTATGATGGACACTCCTGTTACCATAAGCTACAGTAAATCCTTCCTTCCTGAAGTTATCTTTGTCATACAGTCTCTCATAGTGCCGAGAAGAGTAACCCATGTGAAGCTGAACATCCTTGACCACATTTCAAAGACACTACTCTGAGTTCAGATAGACAAAAGATGCAGCCCAAGTGAGTGATGCTAATATGCATCGAAGCTAAGACTGCACAGCGAACACTGACTGTGAATGGTGGGGCTAAAGTTGTACAGTGCATTAGAGAGAAACAGTGCGTGCTATCTTCTAGAGAACATGACGGTGGGTTCAGCTGGTGTGCTTAGGAAACGAAGCACTCTCTTATGGCACAGGCAAATGGACTCCAATTACCACCTAAGGAAAAGAAAAACGGGGAGCTCTCCGGTCCTGGGCTAACAAGTTGAATAATTGACAGCCCTCACTGGTGGGGGGGGGGGCAAGCTAAAAGTGTGGCTTTAAAGTTTTTCTTCTCAGTTCATCTGAGTCCAAATCATCTTTATATTCTCCACAGCATCTTGCATAAGGCTTTGCAGTGATTAAGTGCTAAATAAATATTTGTAGGGGAAAGGAAGGAAGATGGAAACTAAACTGTTTGGGCAACAGCAAGAAAGAATAGCAGGGAAAACAAAAACCAGAGTAAGTGTTGGCGAAGGGTCCTTGACACCTTCCAAAGTGTCAGTCCACTGCTTGGTTCTCAGCACCTTGTCCTTGGGAAAACTGTCACCAGCACCTAGTCCTTCTCCATGAACTAACATGCCTAACTAACAAATAATAGTCTATGGAGGGACCATTTCCAGATGTCACGGTCACGTAGCACTTGGTCTGAATCTCCCCGGTTACTGCATGAGGTGAGAAGGGAGGGAATCTGTGTTATTCTGCGCTGGATTCTTCTGCACACCCAGGGCACTGCCCTGCTTCAAGGCGGGGCTTCATAAACCTGGCTTGATAAACAAGCTTTTCTAGAACAGACACTCTGTAAATTCTCCTAATGACCGCATGTTCCATGACCCAGCGCTTGCGTTTCAGACGCCATAAACAACAGCCCCCACTTGGTGCAGGTCAGATGGGGGTAACCCTGACAGGATAGGGACACAGTCCCTCTTTAAAGAGTTCTTGAGCCCAGTAAGGTAACTACAGGAACTGACTTTCTCCTCTCTACCAGATACTTTGCTAAGGCTCCTTGGGGAGGGATCCAAGCTGGAGTGATAGCCTGTTTTCTTTAAGTGAGAGTGAAGCCTTACTTTGAATGCTACAGGAGTTCCTTGGAGCTTGAAGTGTTCAATTTTACTTCTCTCTGCCCCCAGTATAATCCATTGAAAGGGCACTGTCCTTCAGGCCTTTCAGCTGGGCTGACAGCTGCCCGCTGATTAATTGACAGGTTAAAAAGATTGATTCCACATGTCAGAGCTGTAACCCTGCCAGAACAATACAGCTGTCACTTGGGCTGTAAAACAGACGCTTACATTAGCAGTCCTGACAGAGCTGCGTGCGGACACATGCACCTGCCTTTATGGAGAGCCGAAAATGCACGGCCGGGCGAAGATTAATGATCTTGAGAGCAGTGTTGGAAGAACAAATAAATGTTTCTGATGAAAACTGGGGGCAGCCACGCTGCCTTGGCACGTTCTTGGTCCACAGATGGCGGTCAGAGACATGCCATCAATGGTGCAGGGTACCAGGTAGGGTTTCAACAGTTGTCTACACTCACCACCTGTACTTCTAGGATCTGGTTGCTCCAACACTCATCTGCATGCAGCTCCCTGCCTTCACAGCTCAGCTGACACTATTTCTTATCACAAGGCTAAGCCTCTTCAGGGCACACAAGCAGTGTGCACATAAGCAGACCACCGTCAGGCCAATGTGGCCACACACTGGTTATTTAAAATCTCAGTGAACAAGAACAATTCATACACAAAGTGACCAAAACTTGCAAATGTCAAAGTGGGACAGACCCCCGGGGTCTGTAGGGTAGTGGTTCTCAACCTTCCCAATGCTGGGACCCTTGAGTACAGTTTCTCACGTTGTGGTGATCCCCCGACCATAAAATTATTTTAGTTGCTATTTCGTAACTGTAATGTTGCTACTGTTAGGAATGATAATGTATACATTCTTGGAGATAGAGGTTTGTCTAAAGGGTCGTGACTTACAGTTTGAGAACCACTGCCCTGGGGCCACCAAGGATGCCTGAACATGTGTAGGCTTTTCCAGAGCAGTTCAGAGCAAATGAAATGTCTTCAAGGAGCTTCAAAAGAGAACTGCCTTAGCATAATCCTTCCATTTTCAAAGTTGAAACAGACTGAAGTGGTCACTAGATAATTAGAACAGCCAGGGTCAAATCACCCTGAAGACTTCAGGTTTCATATCCCTCCCACTCTTGCCCTTCTTTCAGAAGCACAGAGTTGATCAGGTGACTGAGCTACCTCAGTAGAACAGAACAATAGCCAGGGTCACTCCCCGACCCTGTGAGAGCTCAGAATCTTTACAAAATATTTGGTAATTTTATATGTTACGCTCTAAGTACCCCACAGTTTTCCATCTTGAAAATGGCTCTTCGCTCAAAGTATAAAAGTCTCTTGCACAGAGTAATGTTTTATAAGCTTGGCTACAAATTACAAGTATTTTTTGTAAATGCTGAGAAAATTTAGTACTGGGTCCTACAGCAGGGCTTTTAAATCAGAATTTTAAGCATTGAGTTTGGGAGTCTATAATTCTAGTGAGTGTCCCAACTGATTCTCGTGCAACCTGGTAGCCTCAGCTGCCGACCTCATTCTTAAGTCTCACTTGATAAACTTTCATCTATGAGGAACAGGCTCTATGCAGAGGACTCTGGGAACGTTTTTTGTTAGCCAAAAGCTGCCAGAGAAGATTCACGCTGCCATACAGCTGGTGGAAGACCATCAGCAGGCCAAGCTACTGAACAGTGTGGATAAATGTGGATGGGTAGCGTTTATTAATAATTTAAAGTGTGATGAGTGTTTTCAGTTTCAAGAAGAGACCTCAAGAAGCAAATTATGGCCTGAATTTTCCAACACTCACGTCGAAGTGATGAGCCAAGACAGGAAAGAACATGACACTTCTCCAGGTCAGTCTGGTCCTGTCAAAAGGTAAAGAAATAACGATGCCATCTTAAAGTGAGAGGAAGAAGTCCTGGGTCTCAGCAAAGGGAGATGATGGCGAGTCACCAAGAAGAGACTCCCACTGGGCTCTTCATGAGCAATGGTGCTAGGCTTTCTAGAGTAGAACAGTCTGTAAGATAGTCCTGCATCCTTATATCCACCCCAGCTCTCTTTGTTCCCATGACCAAGGGCAGATAGAACCAGCCCTTGTGTGTGTTAGGCTTTTGCTGCTATGACAAATGTATGAAATTATTTATTAGTCACTTATTTTGTGTCTGAATGTAATGCACACGTTATTGTGGGGAATATACTTCTGTGTGGTAGTGTGCACATGTGTGTGGGGCAGGGCTCAGCCTTAGGTGTTGTTCCCCAGGCACCATCCTGTCCTTTAAGGCGGGGTATCTCATTGGCATGTAGCTCACTGAGAAAGCTAGACTTGCTGGCCAGCAAGTCCCAAGCAACTTCATAGAAGTTATTTAAATGTTCCCTTCTCGCCACACAGCATATAGTACTTTTCTATCTTCACTTAAAGGAAGCACTTCATATAGATCGCTGATACCGCTATCATTGCTCCATGGAGTCATTATTCAATGGAATAAGGCCCATCTGGACACATGCACTGTGATACTACAGCAGTCTCAAGTAGCTAATAGGTGTCTACCATATACCACTTGGACACATTGAACGAAGAGGTGCCCACATCCCAGACAGGGCAGAGCAGGAAGATCACAGTTCATCAAGCAATTCAGAAGAGAATTCAAATAACAAATTTGCAGTGTATTTTTTTTTCTGGGATTTTTCTATTGAATATTTTTTGGATCATAGTTGCATCCAGATGACTGACCCAACAGGAAGTCAAATCTCAGATAAGGGATGCTGAATTGTATGTGCCTTTGCTGAAAATACTCCCAGTGTGAGACTCAGCCTCCCCTGAGCCCACCTCGTCCTTTTCTTCTTCATGCTAAACCACCACACGTCACTTAGCATCACCACACACAGCACTTTCAGATACCCATCGGCTTGTCATTTAGTTTCAGCTGCTGTCCAGGAATTGGGGTTCAAAGAGGGATGTGGTAGAAGACGGGGGTACAGCCAGATTTTTCTCCTTGCTTTCCGCTCCCTGGCCTGATTTCCTCTTGAGAAAGGTTCTAACCCCAGCTGGGTGGCCCCAGAGAAATGAGATTTGGGCCCAAACAGGCTTTGCCATAAGTCTCTTCAAAGCTTTTATGGTGAGATTCAATATAGATATACAGATCAATTATCTTAAAAGCAGCGAGGAGGCCCATCAAATATTTCTAACTTTAAACAGGTTTATTTCTATCTGCACTTATCTCTGCTATTTAAACTCCATTGCTTGCAGTTAATCTTATGTAATGCAGCATAAGAGGGCTTATTTACTTTCTAATGACATCAATTGGCCATAAATATCAGACATCCAAGGTTCGTTGAAGCTGTGGGGACAGTTTTCCATTCTTCCTTGACATTTGACTATTTGCAGAGCTTTCTCCTCTGTTTGTTCTTGTGTGACTCACTTATCGGCTGTCATAGGCCCGTGTTCGATTTATTTAAATTGAATGAATAAGTACATTAGGCGAGGCTGTCAGGAGGAGAGAGAACGGAACTCACTGGGATGAGTGATAAGTCAACATTGCAACAGAGAGTCTCAGCAAAAGTGCACAAATCAAAATACTAACTGGAGGCGAGAGACAGCAGAGGCCTGCCAGGTGCACAGACATCCGGGCCCTGTGGCTCTGAGGATGGGTGTTCCTTGCGTCTGAGGCTTCCACAAATCCCAGGAAAGCTAGAGGCAGAATCCTTGCAACAAGAGTGGATGCTGGATCTACACATGATTTAAAGCCCCCAAAATGAAGAAATTAGCTAACATCTGAGGAGGTTTAGAATCAAATATTTCATCCACACCATCATTTAATCCTTATTAATAGTTCTGCAACCCTCACCTCATTTTAATAGATCTGCACCCCTCACCCCATTTATTAGGCTAGCATCTTGAGGCTCACAGCTCGTCAACCCCACCTGAGGGTACTGGACCCTGGATGCCATATTTTCCTTATCTCACTCCATTGCCTGCTCTCTTTCCATTTCTACTTGAAAACCAGAGACCAGCACCAGTCACGGACACATTTCTGCATGAGTTCACTGCACAGCGAACTTGGTGGATTTCCAGAGAGGACAAAGAAATCTCTTCAACTGGCGTGTGGCTAAATGCTTGCCTTTGGCTGAGATTCTTCTCACTCCTCCATCTCACTTGGGGACCCCAACGTCTAAGGCACTTCTCTCTCATTATACTCTTAGCCTTGGCGAGTACTTGTGTGGAAGATTAGACTTCAGTCCCATGTAACCTTCATTTCAACCAGGGTCTGCTGCATAGAAGCTAGTTGTCCACAGCTACATCTTCTGAACATTCCATTTCCTCCAGGCCATTGGAAGTATATGGCTATCGTTGGGGAATGTGCCAATAATTCAGACCCCTAAATTTCTCTGACATTCTTGATTGAAAGGAATAGCGACAACCTCTCATGTGGATAAAGGTGGGGCCTCTCTCAAGTGCCAATCTATTTCCTTGCATTCTTTCTTTTATTCATTCAATACCTGAGTACTGCAGTAGTCACTAGAAATTCAATGGTAGAGAATATAGCCGAGGTCCTTGTGGAGACTGACATGAACCCAGGGGTCACACTGGTGATCAGACAATCATAATTATCTTGTGGAGTAATGTGCCCAGGAGCAGAAGTAAAAGAAGGAGAGGACCAAGCATATTTCTCCCTTTAGCTGAGAAGCAACAAGCTCATTGAAGAAATAAATCATATTCACGAAGAGGAATATCTCAAAGAGAGGAATTTATTTAAACCCAGGAAGCCAGAGACAGTGGCCTCAGATAAGGCTGGCTTACTGATCGTGTGGGTACTGAGCAGCAAAGGGTCTTCTGGATCAGTCACTCCTTTGTTCTTTAGCAAATCAATAGGAAGGGACTGGAGACTAAAGCAACGGGAACAATGGATACAGTGCAGACTGGACTGGCAAAAGGCAGTTCGGAAGATCTGTAGCAACTGAGATGAGAAAGACAGTGGTGGTCGAAACGAGTGGGGTGGTGGTGAAGATCAAGGGCAGGGAGATGGATGAGCTGATAGGACTTGGTGATGACCTACAATACGGGGTGCAGAGAAGTGTATCTCAACAGTCAGTCAGCTAGACACTGGTACTCAGTGAGGCATCCCTTAAAGCAGGCACTAGAACGCTTTCAAAATTCTTAGTAAAATCTTCAAACAATGCCATTGTTACTGCTGTGAGTTCAAACACTCTGAGGGCTATGTTGCCTCTCCCCATTCTCCTTTTCTCTTTGTACTGATATATTTAAGATTAATGACCCCATGAAAATACCTCTTGTAAAATCACATGTCTCAAAATCCACAGTAGCCTCAAGCTCCCTGGTTGAGGTGCTCCCCTACCTCCTAGCTCCTTAAAAGAAGTGCTCCTTCGCCTCCCAGGTCCCTAGTAGAGGTGTTTTTCTGTCTCATAAGACTCCTACTAGAGACCTGTCAAGATCCCCAAGAGGCACACAATGACTTCCATTCTCTAGGGAATATCAGACTGATAACCAGTGACCATCACACTTGGGCTGGTCAACACTGTATTTATTTCCAACAATCTCATACTTAAGAAACATAAGTTTCTAAAAGCAGCTGGACTCAGCCCCTTTCCGTATTAGCGAATTGGAAAGAATTTCTGACAAGTCATCTACAAGTGCCCAAGACAAATTGTTCAGAGCTTTCACATACAAAATACCATGTTCATGTCCAATGAATTCTATTTTTATCCTAAATCAGCAAAAAAAAAAATTTTTTTTACTTCCTAAAATACAGATAGGGAAGTTTTGAAAAGTTCATCAAGTTGCCTTTGTGTGTTAAGACTTACAGCTAAGTTGTTTATACTTTATATTCTTTATACTCTTTTAGTCCTTTATCTTTGATGATTTTGCTGAAGGTTTTCTACTTGATTGTTCATTATCCCCTAAAAGGTCGATTACAGACAGGTTGTTGCTGCAGCAAGAGGTTTTATGAATCGCCAGAAGACTCCTGTGTGTAGATTTTGAGATTCGTTTAGCTAGGATTAGGTTTTATCTAGCTAGTTCCAGTTAAGGGAACGAACCTGTCTCATTCAAAGCCTGATAAGAAGGCTTGACCTCTAACGCCATAGGCTTTGATAACCAGGGAATGACCTGAGCCAAACAAGACCTCGCTCAGATCACCCTGTCTTACCTTGGCCCACCTCTCCAGCACTTAAATCCCATCAGCCCGAGCTTCACTTCCTTCATGAAACCTCCCGTCTGTGACAGCCTTGGTACCAGATGTAGACAAGAAGATTCATCTTCTTAGACAGGGCTGACAGCTATCACCATGTGTCGGGGGAGTATTTTAGGAGAAGACGACCCAAGCCAAATCCTTCTCGGCTAATAGCTGTTGGGGATAGTCTCCTCCAGTCGGGAGGAGAGTTCAAGGCTGAGGACGAAGCTCCTTTCAAGGCTCAGTCACACAGTGGAGAGACTGGCATTGTCCAGCATGATGCCCAGCAAACCGAATCCTTAGGACTCAGAAAGAGCTGCAGGCATAAAGCCACATCCCCATATTAACCAGGTAGAAAAGTGAAAAAAAGAAACTCAAAGAAAGATGTATCCCCCCCCCACCCCCCACAAATATTAGCTCTGAGTAGAATATATATTACAATGTCCTGGGATGCCATTAGCAGATAGACTGAGCATAGGAAGCCCTTGGTAGAATATAAATCAAGGAATGAAAAGAGCCATGGATGGGGAGGAGCAGAGCCCTCTGACTGTATGTGTGCCTGTCCTTTCTCAACTAAATCAACATGGTAGACACTTTAGGTGACAGAAACCCATGCCCCATGTCCCAACTGGGAGAGCATTGGGACCTAGGGTACTGACTGAACTGGCCGGACTAAGAAATGATGAAAAGAATTTCTCTTCTATGCTATTTGCATCTTTCCTTTCTCCCCTCACAGGCTCACCATCCCACTTCTCCAAACTTCAGGCCCTTCATTTTCATCTTGTGTAACTGGTGACATTAGCTGGCTGGGATACCCACCAAATCCGGGAATTCCTCCATCCTTCCGCACAGAGGGAGCTGGAGGCAGGAAGCAAGGGAATCCACGTGTCTTGAGCAGCCCTCCCCACGCCACCTGGAAATACTGGCACCTCCCCAAAGGGCTGCCTTTCCAAGAGCCAAGGAAATCCCAAAGCTGTGCCTTTAGGCCACAAATAAGGCAGGCGATCTGGCTCTCCTCCCTGTCACCGAGCTAAAATGTCCACTGTGACCTTGGCATTGCTAAAGCCATAGATGGCTCTGAGCTTTTCCCATCTCTCCCTGGCTCACCTTCCTCTAGAAAAACAGCCCACGTACTGGGGTGGGGGACTCTTGCCTTCTCACCCTTTGTAGGCGCCAGGCCAGGCAAGGACGAGCCCCCTGCAAGGCAGGCTCAGGATCCGAGCCAGGGGTGTGCACACAATCTTGGGAGACAGATGGCCCAGCGTGTGGGCCGGCAGATAGAGGCTCCTGCTCCTGTCAAGATGACACTCAAAAGTACATCCCCGTCATCGCAGGTTGTCAGTGGTGTGTCAGCGCAAGATGCCGTGTGTGTTTTTGGACACTCTGTAAGTTCGGGAGACTGAGCTGGATCCCACTTCCATAGCAACGACAAAATTCCAGCCCCAGTCTTCGAGTTAGTGTCAGACAACACGGGGGGGAGTGGCAGGCAGAGAGGGATGTCACTCCGAGCAGAGAGCAGCATCGCTGCGGCAAGGGTGGGCAGGAGGCCTGTTTCTGGAAGTCTGTGTGGAGACCGTGTGTGGGCACAAAATGACAGAAGGCAGGAGCTAATGGCTGAACTCAGGGGAAAAGCAATCTGCTGACTTGAGCATGCTGGGGATATGGGGTTTCCTGAGCCCTGGAACTTTCCAAAGTCCCTGAGGGTCTTCTGGGTTCAGCAGAAACTCCCTGTTGGTTCAAACTTTATGAAGCACATTGGAGTAGCTGACTTGAAGATATAAAGGGAAGGAATTGAATAGGAAAGATAAAAGACTAGATTCCCCCAGGACAGTAACAAGACACAGATGAGAAATATATGTGGCTTTTTCAAAAGGAGCTACTTTTGTACAATCTCTGGAAATAGGGCTATTCATGCCTGGATGGCTAAGGTATTGTGTGGCCATGAAAGAAGGCTGGGGTAGTAACCTGTTCATATAGCATCTTCACTTTTTCCTTTTACCAGCCAGTCATCACACCTTCGAATCTTAGCATTCTAGGGACCAGACAGCTTCTATGCTGTCTGAATTCTGCCAAGTACTAGTTGGGCCATCTTGGGTAAGTGACTTCTCTCCAGGTCTCACTTCTCTTACCCCACAGCAGAGAGACCCTGAAGTGCAAGGACGGCTTGCTATAGGAACTTGGCCATGGGTGGGGTGTATCTGAAGATACACTTAGATGGTTGGGAGGGAAAGATTTCTCTTCTTTATCCAGGCAAGCCCAGTGCAATCATGGAGACTTTTGTAAGTTAAAGAAGGAAGCAGGAGATAGAGGAAGAGACAATGTAATGAACAGTAGAGGTTGAAAGTGTGAGATGACTGGGACCACGGGAAAAGGAGTCTTCACATTCAGCAAAAACCGGCAAAGGCCAGGAAGCAGATTATCCTAGAATCCGCACGAGTAACACATTTCTGAAGACATCTTGAGTTTAGCAAGTGTCTTAGTTAGGGCTTTACTGCTGTAAACAGACACCATGACCAAGGCAACTCTTATAAGGACAACATTTAATTGGGGCTAGCTTACAAGTTCAGAGGTTCAGTCCATTATCATCAAGGCAGGATCATGGCAGCATCCAGACAGGCATGGTGCAGGAGGAGCTGAGAGTTCTACATCTTCATCTGAAGGCTTCTAGGAGAAGACTGACTTCCAGGCAGCCAGAATGAGGGTCTTAAGCCTATGCCCACAGTGACACATCCACTCCAACAAGGCTATACCTCCTAATAGTGCCACTCACTGGGCCCAGCATATTCAAAACGTCACAGCAAGTAAGGTGAGTATCTACCATGCAGAACCATAAGACATGCAATTCTGGGCTGAAAAGCCATTATTTTGATAGTAAGCCATTATTCTGCACTTGTGGCAGCAATAAGAAACTATATTCTCCCACAATGTAATCTGGCCAGAAAACCCTCCTCTCCTTGCCTTATTGCAAGTGGGTGAAGAAGCAGGCAAAGTTGGGTGTGTTCTTTGTGCCCTGCTAGAGTTCCTAGCAGTGCTCTGCACAAAGACATCATCCACTCACTACTCATTTGTTTTGTTTCATTTAGCAGTAAACAAAGAAAACAGTTGGGCAGTCTCCCATTTGCAGAGTTTGTGAACAAGTGTAAGGTGATTCAGCCAGAGAAGAAATCTAGCAGTGAGCATCCACATGCTTCCCATGTGAGCTGTGAAGTAGGAAGGCTGCTGTCCTCAGTCTTGGTGTTTATATGTGCTAATCATCCTGGAGCAGCCACACAGCCTCTGCCGCAATGGCTTGGATTTCTATCTCATGTGGAACGTCAGATAGGGATGGGCACTCCCTCATGATGTAGGGCAGAGGGGAGCTAAGCCAGAGATTTCAGGATCACTGAGGAGACGCTGAGATGTCAGAGACTGTTTCTCAACCAGCATTCTTTGTGAAAACATTTCATAGATTCTGAGAATGGGGACACGAATAAGGTAATTTCTGCTCCACACTAAAGGGGGTTTACTGTCCACAGACACAGGTATGGAAGCAAATGACCACAAGACAAGATTTCAAACAGAAAGTTTATCCAAGTTAAGCAAACTTCCTCAAGTTAAGCTTCAGGAATTCTTCAAATCAAAGAATCAGGGTGAATAAAGGTGGAAGAGAAAATTCGAACCGCTCACTAATCAGTAATATAAAATTGTATTGGTATATAAATTACAAGAGACCCATAAGAGAATTCACTCAATATTGTCAAAGTCATTTATGAAAAAAAATTAAAAACCAAACCTAACCAAACAACAACAACATAAACCTAACTAGCATTATTCTCAATAGCAAATAATTGAATGAAGTCTTTCCCTTGAGGTCAAGGGAAAGGTAAAGATGCCTGTTTTCAATGCTGCTAACAGCCAACTAGTTCTACTTAAAATAATTAGAGATGCAAAAAGTAAGAAGCAATCCAAATTGGAAGCAAATAAGTAAAACCAAATTTATCCAGGGACAGTGTAAATCTATATATGGAAAATCCAATATCTCCCCAAAGAAGCTAATATGACTAATATATAAATTTAGCAAAGTTGTAGTGTACAAGTAAGCACATGAAATTACTGTGGTTTTGTAAACTTAAAATGGACAATCTGAAAAGAAAATTAAGGAAGTAATTTCATTTATAATAATATCTAAAAATAAATTATCCCCAAATAAATTTAGATAAGAAAGTAAAATACTTTTGCATTGAAAACTATAAAATAGTCCTGAAAGAAATCAAATACCTCGCTTAATGGAAATATATCCCATGTTTATGAAATGAAGAATTAACATGTGAAAATGCTAGTAACTATTCAATGTCCTCTGGACTCAGAATTTAACAAAAATCTCAACAATATAAAAGGTAATTGTTAGCTGCACTGGCCTTGTAAAAAGTTATAGGTACTTAAGACATTCTCAGTGGGAAAAGAGAAACTTTGAAGACTTACATCTAAAACTTACTACAAACGCTCAGAATTTAAAACATTTGTGATACTTGTATATACAGGACACACATATATGCTAGTGAAATGAAATTGCAATGAAATTGGAAATGGGTACATTCACAGTTTCTATGAAATCATGTCAAGGTGGCCAAATCCATTCTGTGAGGAAAGAATCAATTCTCCATCAAATGGTGCAAGAACAACTTGATTTTTCCCTGGTAGAAGAATGAGATTTGAGCATGTCTCATACTGTATGAAAGCCTTAGCTTTAGCTAGATGAGACACCTAAATATAAGAGAGCTTGGAAGGAAAAATAAGAGTTACTTTATGACTCTGGGTTTCATGAAAGATCCTTAGACATGGTACCAAAATCGTGAGCAACAAATAAAACAAAAAACTTTATACATCAAACAATACTATCAAGAAACTGAAAAGACAAACCAGAGGATAGAATAAAATATTTACAAATTATATATCTAAATGGGATTTGATATCCAGAAGACATAGTTAACATTTACAACTCAAATAGTGAAAGATTACATGATTTTAAAGTGGACAAAGGACTTGAATAGGTATTTCTCAGATATTAAGATGGCAAAAACTGAAGGGAAAAATGCTTAACATCATCAGATTCTAGGGAAATAAAATTGAAAAATATCACATTGATCTAGTTACTGTTTATTATCTCTAGAATGGCTAAAATTTTTAAAATATGGAGATAGAACAGATAGCAAATGATAATATGCATAGGCCACTTTAGTCTTTAGGGAATAGTGAGATATTTAGATAGTAGACATATGTAATGGATTAAAGAGAATGCCCTCCACAGGCTTAGATACTTGATCAAAGTCTTGGGTCCCCAGTGGGTGGTACTGTTTGGGAAGGTTTACAGGGTGTGATCTTATTAAAGGAAGTACATCACTGGGAGCGAGTCAAGCTTTGAGAGTTTAAAGTCTCAGAATACTTTCAGGTCACTCTTATTGCTTCCTGCTTGCAGTTAAAGGCAAGATCCCTCAGCTTCACGCTCCTGGCCCTGTGCCTGCCACTAGCTACCAGGCTTTCCTGCCATGTTGAACTTTGACCCCAGGGAATCAGAAGCCCAAATAAACTTTCTTCCTTAAATTGCCTTAGTCATGATGTCTTAGCACACAAATAGAAAAGTCACCTATCCTATGAGGTGATAACCACAGAAAGTCACAGGTGTTAGGGGCAAAGGAAACTTGAATGGGTCCAACTGTAGGAGGGTTAGGTCAGGAAGGCTCCGCATCAAAGAGGGATGCTCAGATCTAAAGCTGAGTGAGCACATTGTAGAAACCACAGCTTAAGACAAAAAGCACAAGAAATATACTTACTACTTTCAGTAGCAATTAATTTAAAGGAGAGAGAGAGAGAGAGAGAGAGAGAGAGAGAGAGAGAGAGACTGTAGCACTAATGCAAGCAGAAGCAGAAACTGAAGTGGAAGAGATTCAAAAATACCATTAATGGAGGACTCTGAGCAGATTTGCTTACAACATAGAAATCATAGAATCCAGATACATATATAATGGCCTCAAAAACCCCCTCTTGAATGGGGCAGAGTCAAGAATCCTTTTTGAAAGACCACTAATGCTCAGTGACTGGGTGGTTCTAGAGGCAAAGGTTTCTTCTTGCACAGCCCAATCTGGGAACTCAGGTCAAGTGTCCAGGGACTCTGAGACCTGACCTACAGAATTTCTCTAGCCATTCTGCTCTAGTATTTCTCTAAGAGTAAGAATTTCAGTGTTTCAGTTGGTAGAAATCTAATCTGATCTATAGCCTAGAGCAAATCTCACTAGGTCCCTAGAAGATGGATGAGCAGTGTAAAGACCTTAAAGGTACTAGGCTCTGAAGCATGTAGGGGTGGGAGGGATGGCCTTCCTTATAGCCCTACCAATATCCAGAGAGAGAAAAACAGAGTAATAATAATCACCGCCCTGTCCTTTATTTGCAAAGCAAACAAGGCAAAGATTAACACAGAAATCGAAAACCACAAAGACTCTGCTTCTATTAGAAGACATCAACCCAACCAGCCAACAAAGAAATGTCAGGATTGCATAGCAACGGACTCTGTACCAATTACTCTACAAGTGAGGCATAGAGATAGAATCTGCACATGCATCCTTTACAGCTCCATTAGAGCAAGGATCCTAATTCCAGTTAGTGAGAATGTTCCACTCCTTGAGATTTGATCAAACTGCCCTGCCTCAAGGAAGAGCCCTGACGACTTGGTTTAAGCAAAATCCCACTTCTATGATGTTTCCTCTCAGTGATTTTCTATGTAATTGCTTCTATTTGGACCTTAGCTCTACTTTCTCATCTATCTTTCTTGTATTTGTAAATAAAGAGTATCTGTATATGTTAGCTATGTACCTGTACTACAGACCTCCTGAATAAAATCCTTAACCACAAAACAAAAAGAAACTACAAAAAAACCCATACAGACCCAAAGAGAGTGAACAACATACTATTTTTATCATGCATTTTTATTAGATGTTTTCTTCATTTACATTTCAAATGCTATCCCAAAAGTCCCCTATACCCTCCCAAACAACATACTCTTAAGTGATAGTTTATCAGAAAGATCAGGAGTGAATTTAAAAGTCCTGTCATTAAATGAAAATAAAATTATAACACATAAAACCTGTAGGATGAAAACAGTTCTAAAACGGTCATTTATGGGTATAAATGCCTAAACTAAGAAGTTAGAGAGCTTTCAAATAAATAATTATGTACCTCATGGTGTTAGAAAAATAAGAACAAGTTAAATTCAAAGGGAGCCTATAGAAATAAATATTAAAAAGTCAGAGAGAAATTAATGAAATAGAAACTAAAAATAATATAAAATATCAATAAAACAGTTGACTCTTTGAAAACATAAACACATTGAAAATCCCTTAAGCAAACTAGCCAAAAAAAATTAAAGAAGGCCCAAATCAATAAAAGTAAAACAGGAAAACAGGAGCAATAAAACAAACACTAAGGAATGTTAAAGGATCATTAGGGAATAATTTGAAAGTCTATATTCTAATAAATTGGAAAATCTTAAGAGAAATGGATACAATGATTTGATGTCCTGCCAAAATTAAACCTGATGATATAAACAACTTAAGCATTTTGTAACAAGCATTATAGCATAATAAGATCTCTCAAAAAGTAAAAAAGAGAACAAAGAATCCCAGGCTTGGATGGCTTTACTGCGGATTTCCCCAAGACCTTGAGAGAACTCCTGAACACATTCTCCAGATGTGTCTAAGGATGAAACACAACCAACCTCATTTCATGGAGTCAGTATTGTCCTACTCAATGCTATCTACGGATACAACACAAAAAATTACAGGTCAGATCTTCTTTATAATCGTAGATGCAAAGAATCTCAACAAAATGTCTACAAGTCAAACTCAATAGCACACTGAATTGATCATTCTCCTTGAGCAACTTGGCTTCAGTACAAGGACTGGAGAATAGTGCGAATATGCAGGTCATTATATACATCACATAAGTATAAACTTAAGGAAGGTTATAGTAAGCAGGGATCACATGATTATCTCCATCAGTGCAGAAAACCCCTTGATAGAGTTCAACATCTCCCCACAATTAAAAGCAATGAAGAAAACTAAGCATAGAAGGAACAGAGCTAAAAAAAAATAAAGGTTATGTGCAAAAGATCCATTATAATATACTTACACTCATACTATGCAACTATAATCTTATAGCGTAGGAAAAATGCAAAGCATTACCTCTAAAATCAAGAATGAATTATGGATGCCTCCATTCTCCACTTTTATTCAATATATGCTTGAACTCTTAGCTAGAGAAGTAATACAAGAGAGAAATAAAAGCCTTCAAATAGGAAAGAAGTCAGATTATCCTATCTACATAATATGATCCTGTACACAAGAGATCCGAATGACTCCACTGGAAGACTAAGAAACAACTTTCTTCAAAGTAACAAGTTACAAAGTCAACTTGTAAAAAGCAGTAGCTTTTGTAAATGTCAAGAATGAACATGCCCAGGAGAGACTCAAGGGGAATCTCATCTGCTGCATCATCAAAGCATAAGCAAATAATTCAAATACTTACGTATAAGCCTAACAAGGGAAGAGAAATATATCTACAACAAAGTTTTTAAATGCTTAATAAAGAACTTGAAGGAGACACTAAAAGATAGAATGACGTCCCTTGATACTGGATGAGCAGAACTTTTATTGTGAAAATGACTATATTTTCAAAAAGCAATCTACATATATCCTCTTCGATACCATCAAAAGTCAGAGGAAATTCAACCCACAATAGAAAATTATTCTTAAAATTTATGAACAACTAAAGAAGAAAGAACAACTATCATAACCTCAACGCCATAGTAACAAAGACAATATGGTACTGGCACCAGAACAGTGACCCAGAATAGAAACAGAAGTCCCAGAGGTAAACCTACACATCTACAGCCCCATGAGTTTTGATAAAGATGTTTGGATAGAGACCCAAACATTGGAGAAAAGACAGCTTCTTCGGCAAATTTATGCTCAGGCACTGAACACCCACATGTAGAAGAATGAAATTAGATTCCTATTCCTACCATTGTACAAAAATAAGTTCAAATTGGATCAAAGACCTTAGTGTGACTCTAAAAACTGAAAGTGCCAGAGGGAGCACAGGCGAAATAATTGAAGATGTAGTCATGGTCAAGTGTTTTCTGAAGAAGACTCCGATAGTTCGGAGAATAATAACAGAAATTGACAAACAGAATTACATAAAATAAAAGAATTCTGCATCATTAAGGAAGCAGCTAAGTAAAGAGCTATCCTAGAGAGTAGGAGAGAATCCTTGCTTAGCTACATGTCTGACAAAAGATTAATGTATATTATATATAAAGAACTCAGAAAGCTAAATATCAAAAATAACAAAATAAATCCAACCAATGGATGGGGTAATGAAATCAACATACAGCTCTCAAAAGATGAACGCAAACAAAAACGTGTTTGAAGTGTTTATTCTCATATTGACCAACCAGGAAATAAAATTTTAAAAATTGTAAATTTCCATATCCTCATAGTCAGAATAGCAATCATTAAGAAAACAAATAATAGAAAGGATTCACTACACACTGGCTGTTTCTATTCCTGCACAAACATCATGACCAAGAAGCAAGTTGGGGAGGAAAGGGTTTATTCAGCTTACACTTCCACACTGCTGTTCATCACCAAAGGAAGTCAGGACTGGAACTCAAGCAGGTAAGAAAGCAGGAGCTGATGCAGAAGCCATGGAGGGATGTTACTTACTGGCTTGCTTCCCCTGGTTTGCTCAGCTTGCTTTCTTATAGAACTCAGTACTACCAGCCCAGGGATGGCACCACCCACAATGGGCCTTCCCACCCTTGATCACAAATTGAGAAAATCCCTTACAGCTGGATCTCATGGAGGAATTTCCTTAAGAGAGGTTCCTCTCTCTGTGATAACTCCAGGTTTTGTCAAGTTGGCACACAGAACCAGCCAGCACACTGGCTATTGGAATTACCCCAGCATCTGTGGAATCTGTGTGAAGGTTTTTGTGACCAAGAACTACCACTCCTGGGAATATACCTTAAAAGAATCCAAGTGAACATACTACAGGAATATCTGACCATCCACGTGTGCTTCTAAAGGCACTATTTATAACAGTAATGGTAATGGAATCAGTCTAGGTATCCATCAATAGATTCGTTGATTTTTAAAATGTAATGTGGTTGTTGGAATAAGTATAGACTTCATAGGTTCATATGCTTGAATGCTTGGTCTTTACGGAGTGGTGTGATTTGAGAGGGATTATGGGGTATGGCCTTGTTGGAGTAGGTGTGACCTTGTTGAAGCAAGTGTGTCATTGGGGCTGGGGCTTTGAGGTTTCAGAAGCCCAAGCCTAGCCCAGGCTCTCTGCCTGCTGCCTGCCAATCTTGATATAGAACTCTCAGTTCCTTATCCAGCACCATGTCTGCATTTGTGCCACTATGCTGATAATTTATTAAACCTCTGAAATGGTAAGGAAGTCACAATTAAATGGTTTTCTTTGTAAGGGTTGCCAAGGTCATGGTGTCTCTTCACGGCAATCGAACACTGACTAAGANGGAGAACAGCATGCCAAAATACGGAATACACATGAACAAAAATATCTTTTTAAAACCCATGATATATATGATGAACATATGTGAAGAAAGAAAAATTGTAAATATTTTCTATATAAGGTCAAAATAGTAAATGTTGGTGAGGACATGATATACAATCAATGAATCTGGAAAACATATTCTAAGTGAAATAAGCCACACACAGAAGGACAACTAATATATGGCTGCACATAGCTAAAGTTAATACACTTAAGTAAATCATGAAAGCAGATATTTTAGATCATATATTTAACTACAATTCAAAAAAAAACAACAAAAACAAAAACAAACAAACAAACCTATTATGGAGCTGTACAAGGAAGAGGGCAAACAAGATGACCTGAGAGAGCCAAGTGTGTGCCGGGAATGTGTGCATAATGGATGGTCCACCGGGTTAACATCTAATTGGGAAGGGTTCCTGAGCCTTGCTAGACAGTAGGGCAACTAGAGTGCATGCTGTAGACTTTTCCCTGTGCATCCTCTGACTTTCACATGGAAGTCTGATTCTCATGGGGAGAAACTACAGATAGAGATATCTGTAGAAAAGCTCTTAGGGGAATACAATCAGACACAACAAGTCCCTGTCATGGGACCCAGGGAAGTGAGGCTATAGACAGGTGGGCTGCAAGAGAGAGGCAGAGACTACATCCGCATGCTTTAGGGCAGCGAAGAACAGGGTAAAGAAAGAAAAATGGCTCCAAGATTCTTTTTTTTCCAATTTTTTATTAGATATTTTCTTAATTTACATTTCAAATGCTATTCCGAAAGTCCCCTCTCCCTCCCCCCTCCCTGCTCCCCTGCCCACCCACTCCCACTTCTTGGCCCTGGCATTCCCCTGTATTGGGGCATATAAAGATTGTAGTACCAAGGGGCCTCTCTTCCCAATGATGACCGACTAGGCCATCTTCTGCTACATATGGAGCTAGAGACACGAGTTCTGGGGGTTCTGGTTAGTTCATATTGTTGTTCCTCTTCTAGGGTTGCAGACCCCTTCAGCTCCTGGGGTTCTATCTCTAGCTTCTCCATTGTGGGCCCTGTGTTCCATCGTATAGATGATTATGAGCATCCACTTCTGTACTAGACAGCTATATCAGGGTCCCTTAAGTAGGCACTAGTTGTCCTATGCAATAGTGTCTGAGTTTAATGACTCATTATGGGATGGATTCCCCCTGGTGGGGTAGTCTCTGATCCACTGTTTCTTTCCTATTTGAATAGGTCTGAGGTTCAGAGCAGAACACCTATCAAATACCAAACTGAGACCCAAATCCAGGTCTTCTTACTCCTGAGCCTTTTACATGCCACCTTTGAGTCATGTGATTTAAGTTTCCTTTTGCTGGAAACTCACTATACAATTTGATCAGTTTGGGGCTGGGGCGGTTCATTGGTATAGCTTGATTTCTTGTATTTCTCACTCCTTCAAGCATTACATGGGACTGTCTGCTTGGTGCAAGGGTTAACAGAGTCTCCCAAGTCACATCCTTTCCCTGGTACTCATTATGCCTTTGCCTGCAGATCACCTGTTCCTGTGATCTGAAGTGAGCTTAGCCGGGTCAAGGCTAAGCTTGTAGATAGTTGTAAATTAATTGCCACACTTTCGTCATTACTAATCTTGTCTGGTTTCATGATTAGAGGCCAATGACATATTAATTAGTCACTGTAATTAGCAAGTGTCAGTGAAGATCTGGGGCTCCACGGCTCAGACACATTTGATAGTGGGGGCAATTCAAAGCCACCCTGCCTCCTGTCACATCTGTCTTTATGCAGTCCATTATCCAACCCTGAATACATTGCATGTGTGGTACAGGTTCCCCCCCTGCTGGGTAAACAAAACTTTCCTTACTAATAATATGCAAATAGATTAGATGGGTGACCTGGCACAGAAAATAATAGGAGGGTAAGAGCTTTCAGGGAATCCAGAGAACCTTGAGAACAGAATCCATATTTCAACTATGCCATGGCTGGTATGTGACATTAAGCAAGTCACCTCACCTGTCCCATCAGAGCTAAGCCTCTGCACCTGCCAGATCTGAAAGAAGAGATGGGATTTTGTTGTAGTGCTGGCTGTCCATTGGCTTCTAGGCCACCATTACATAGACCTGACAGTGAGGTTACTCAATAGAGCTCCAACGTATATCAGGTTTACATTGATATGAAGACTATTAAATTCTCAAGTGAATATACATTTCTTGCTCTACAGTATTTTTTCTTGCAAGTGAATATTGAACACTGTATGGGCTGGTTTGGTGGCAACTTGACACAAGCTATAGTCATCAGAGAGGAAGGAGCCTAAGTTGAGAAAATGCCTCCATGAGATGCAGCCATAAGGCATTTTCTCAATTAATGATTAGTGGGGGAGAGCCCTGTCTCTTGTGGGTGGTGCCATCCCTGGCCTGGTGATCCTGGGTTCTATAAGAAAACAGGCTGAGCAAGCCAGGGGAAATAAGCCAGTAAGCAGAAACTCTCCATGGCCTCTGCATCAGCTCCTGCTTCTAGGTTCCTGTCCTGTCTGAGTTCCTGTCTTGGTAGCAATATGGAAGTGTTAGCCAAATAAACCATTTTCTCCCCAACTTGCATTTTTTCCATAGTGTTTCTGTTCAGCAACAGAAACCCTAACTTAGACAAACACCAAAAGCAAGATTGCCCAAGAACGTGTCTTGTTTCATATTCTTAGGGAATAAATCATCAATTCATTACATTTGGATCTTCCTTGATAGGGGGTCCCCAGAGGAACACCTGTAAACTTGGGCCTGATGGTGCCATCAGCTGCCAAATCCCTCGTCTGCAGTGAGGTCATCCATAGTCCACTGACCATGAACTTTCCTATCCTACCAGGTCAAGCACAGCAAGGGAACCTAAAAAAAAAAAAAAAAAAAAAAAAAAAA